>JBBPTW010000127.1:0-29613 GCA_038094575.1 Phylloporus cf. nigrescens | reverse complement strand
CAGATAGGATCTCATTCACATCCTTCCTATACTAAGCCCCTCTTTTAGTATAGAGAGGACCCCATCCACACCCTTTTTGTGCTATACTGGCTCTTCTGCATGAAGAGGACCTCATCCACACCCTCTTTGTGCTATGCTGGCTCTTCTATATAAAGAGGGCCTCATCCACACTCTTTTTGTGCTATGCTGGCTCTTCTGCATAAAGAGGACCCCATCCACACCCTCTTTGTACTGAGCCCCTCCCCTTATATAAAGAACCAAATATGACAGAAATCAATAGTGGGGTCCGCATTTTAAACCCTAAACTAGGGTTAGAAATCTAGCAGAGAGGTCCACCCGAGGGCCATCCTAAGAAAATCTATCAACCTAAAGTGCGTTCAAGCCGAACTGTCCGATGAGACGTCGGTCACAAACATGTTTACGGCCATCGCGCACGCCGGGCCCGTCCAGGTCCTTGTTGTGACGCACGGGGTCTGGCCAACGGAGGATGTCTCCCTTGTGGACTGACCCTCTGACGGTGGAACTAAACATCGCGACCAACCTACCTCGACGTTCCTCGTCTGCCGCGAATACCTCCAACGGTTGTGAGATGCGACGCCAGAGGTCAAGGGAAAAGGGCCATCGTCTTGTCGGGCAGTACGGCGGGTAAATACGGACACAGAGACTACGCCATCACCAAGAGCGGTGGGGTTTGAGCGCCACGTCCCGACGGGCCCATCTGACCGTCCGGTTTCAGCGATGATGTACGGACGGACCATCACGCTCAATAACGAAATCGTCGCGACCGTGCCAAAAGGGCAGGTGAATGTGGTCGCGCCGGGTTGGACAGCGACACCACAAACAGAGTCTTTTGGCAGACAGGCTAACGTGATTTATCGGGCCCTGGCTACGTGAGTGACCGATTGGGTGCCGTATCGAAAACCGCTTGACGACCGCCTTGACAGGATGCCTCTGAAAAAGTGGCGACACCCCTAGATATCGCACACCAGATCTCTGTGTTGTCGTCATCGACCGTGTCTGGTCATGTCACCGGTCAAGTTGTGATGGTCGAGGGTGGAATGAGGCTGTGGAGTTCGGACTCCGCCTAACCAAAGTCATTCGAATTCATGGTTCGGTCATCACACGCGACAGTTTACTGTAACATCATCTATCTCTGTTGGCGTGGCCGTGAGTGAATGATACCGTCCCCTTGTTTCTTGATGCTTACAACGTTTGGCGTTGACCGCGGCATCACAGCATTTGCCCAGCGTGACTACCACTGGACCGGTGTAGTTACTGTCGTCCTTAGCCGACGTAGTACATCCCCTCTCGTCAACCTGGTTGACCCATCTTATCGACGTCGTCATCCAGGCTATGCAAATACCCTCCTCGCTGTGTAGGCCCCCGCGACCGATGCCGGCTCTCACCACGTCCCAGCTCGCTGGCATGTTTTTTAATATCTTTGTCTTACGGGTTAAATGCGTGACGACGGGTTTATGAGTGAGAGTTAAGGCGGCTCCGAGAGTCAAATGCTTCTGACAATACGGTGATCAGTCTCGTCGTATTTCCATTCCTCGCTTTCCTTGGGACTCTGAGGCCTTACTACATCACTTTTGGGTTTCTCCCCTCAATCGTTCCTTTTACGCCATACTCTTTTAGTCGCGAGTACGCTGTAGGCAGCAGGTTGCCAAAAGTGTAAACGGATGGCAAACGATATACCCGCCGGGGCCGCTGGCGTTTATTTCACGTGCTGTACGCCAACCGAATAAGTCGTTCGAGTCGGCGGAGCATATTAACACCGATTGTAACTAAATCCAGCAACGACACGTGATTGGAGACTATTGTTGAATCACGCGGAGAGTTCAAACGCGTCCTATTCCCTGGATCTTCATTGTGTATACCTCCATGCACACAATCCAGCCCAACTGAGGAACTTGGTATATTTCGCGGCCACCAACTCTGGCTCGATCCTATCGACAGCCCGCGGCATAAAAACCTTACATTTACCTCGATCAAACTCTTGAAAGGGAGGAAGAACGATCAGAAGATATTGAACTTGGTGGAGGCACTCCAGAATCCCGCTTCTCTCCACACTCCCACGCACGCACACGACAGGCATGGTCGCAAATGTGCCCGATCCAAAGCACATCACTACAATAGTGAGGTAGGTACCTCATTCTCCTCTTCTCTTTTCATCATCCTCACGTACCCTTTCCAGATGGCTCACAGTCTAGACTCAATATGGATGCGCTATCACAACTTAGATGCATCTGCAGACAAGGTCCCCTGCCACCCTCCTCTTAGGCGCCCCTCCAACCTCCCCCCACTCCTTCTCACTTCCACCCTTGACCCCACGCACCAACTCCTGTTCCTGTGGGCGTTTCCGCAAGCCCAACGTGCGGTCGTCGCCTTACTTTGGTGGATTGGCGGTCGTTGCCGAGCCATCAGCCTTATCCTTTCCCACTCTCTGCGGAAGGGGCAACATCGAGCGCGTCACACCCCATACTACCTGTTTTTTGTAAATAAGTGAGGGTACCCTAACTAAGCTTCATTTGCTTGCTTGTATTGATCCCTTCCCTTTCCTTGCAGTCCTTTAGTTGCCATTCACACAGATCAGCAATGCGGTACTTAAGTCATGGACCCGGGGTGACTTCACCTGAGCTGAACAGCTCTTGGAACAAGACGTCGCATACCCTTTGAGTTCTTTGCACCACGCGCACCTACTTTCTCAACGAGCCCTTCTTCGCACTCGTTTGAAGCAGGGGGACGTGGCTATGGACGACGCCAAAAAGGTGATTTTGGTCATCTTCGTTACATGTTATCCTGACTATCGCGCGCTAGTCGATAGACATTCAACGCTCTATCATGGGTTATATCGTCCTCGCGATTGTTTATGTCAGCGTTGGAGAGCACGAATCCGCCCTACGAACATTTGATCTCGTATTCAGTGATAGTCTCCTGAATGAAAATAGGCTTCTCTTGTTAATCAAGGTATCATCCTATCATCCTCACCGCTACTCATTGACGATATTTTGCTTCAAGGCAAGCATGTTGCTTCAATACGCAAAACACGATGATGCCCTTTCTCGTGTCGATAACTTGATTGATATAGAAGATGATCTGTCGACATATATCACTGTCTGGGTGTGTATGCGGTCAGACACTAGGATACAAACTAATTCAACGAGGTTTTATCTAGGCTCAAATGCACCTCCTGTCGGGAAAGATGTCCTTGAAAGCAGGCGACAACAAATGCGCCATGGAATTGCTCCATCGTGCGAAAGAGGCCATCTCTTCATCAATGGGTCGTCCTGACCTGGTACTCATCTCGCTCGTAAGCTACTTTCATTTCCGACCTTTTTTTGATGACGGCGCTAACTCTATTCGATAGCTATTTAGCTGGAACTTTGACAGATTGGCACCGGTGAATCAGCTGCACCTATGGAAATCTATGTATGATGCAGGCCATGTTGAAGTAGTAAACTCGCTTTCCTCTGTGGTCGAAACCTTTGGCGAAAAAACACTAACAAGCGAAGAAACCAGAGAATGGAATACTGGTACGCTTCATCACAGCCAATACAAAGCCACATCCATGGACTTGTCGCTGTTAGATTTCGTCCTTAAACGCATCGTGGCATTCGAGAACAATGCTGATGTGGCACCAACGTCTCAGAATCTCAATGAAGCGATCATGAGTTGCTCTACAGCACTAGCGCCGAATCCCACGAACCCTGTGGGTCTCTTCATGGAGCGAAGCAGTGTCAGAGCATCACTGGAGTTGTGGGATGATGTATTGAGGGATACAGATGAGGGATTGCCTGGCTCTGCTCCGTTTTTGTAAGACCACGCAGGCGGTGAAGGCAGACCCTGCGATTCCGTGGGGATACGAGAGAAGGGTTCAAAGAAGCTACAGCTGAGGAACTGCATGATCGAGGATACAGTAGTAAAGACGAAAATACAAAGACGATACGGACGACAGACACAGCTCGATTGAACCGCAGAACCGCGTCACAATATCTCCACTACCGCAACGTGGAGGTCCCTGGCAAAGTTGGTCCCAGATCGAACGCCCGAAACAACGATCTCATGCTCGGCAGTGACGCGCCTGAGCTCTCTGCCGGGTTGCCGCTAGAGCAATAGCACATGGAATGGCTGTTACGGATCATCGATGAGCCACCAGACGTAACGCTTATGTATACTCATCCACCGGAGGGGCAGGCATGTCCCGCAATGACGAAGGGGGTGCAAGTTCATCTTCGTCTGGACTGAACGCAAAGCCACCCTCGTCGTCCGTCGCACAGATTGCACAGGTTACGAATCCATGGATATAAAAGTTCGTGTTTCAGTGGCACGCTTTTTATGTCATGAGGCATGGGAGCGGTAGGAATAGAATTTCGTCTTTGCCCGAGTGGCTGTGACGCAGCACGCCTCTCTCTTTCGCACCTCTTTCGTCCCACCTCACCGCACCCTCTAGACCTGGTGGAACCCTCACCCGGACCCACCAGAGTCTCCTCGCCAGGCCTTCGCAGTCGCATCCGAACGGATCGTTCGTCAGCAACTCCCGCGCGCGCGAGGACGTTTCCCAGCCCGCCCGCGCAGCTGACCAGAAGGCGCTCCGCGCCTTCCTCCACATTCAGCTTTCCACTTACCCGTTCACACTATGCAAGGGGCTACCGTAGAGCCACTTCCCCTTTTCCCTTCCGCACACAACGAATGTCAAAGACTACTTATTGATCTTATCCTAGTACAGTAGGTCTAGCACATCGGATATACTGTTTATATATTATCTTGGATGCCTAGGAAACCCTCCTTAAGTTACACTACAAGAGCTTAGGGGTTCTGCTGTGGGTTTTTCTGGTCATTACGAAAGTAAACGATGATGTTTTCCAGTTGTAAACTCTTACCACCTAGTCCACGTTTGCCTGTCGAATGTCACGCACCGTGTGCCTTGCCAATGCACATGTCGGTGCTAATGAGTGACACCTTTTGGAGGAAGGCGCAGCAGGTGGAGTAACGGCAGGGAGGTTATGTCCGACTCACAGTAGTTCTTGGCAGTCGTCCCGGAGAACGTGCGAGTGTCACTGATTTGCAGACTCCGAGAAGCACCCCAAGCACGCATACACACGTACGATCTATACTGCACATTTCTTTATTATCGTAACATACCTTAGTCAAGTAGTGTAAATACAACGAAAATGACGAAGGTCCTTGACCAAAAAACATCATTACACCCCAACCCCAACGCGCCACCCAACGACGGCATCTGAACCACCTCTGGTCGCCATCCCCGACCCCGTCCGGGCATTGCTCACCAAACGCGCCCGCTTGAGCGCTGCCAACTCAGTATGCAACCGAACCCGTTCCATCAAGAGGGTGTTCGTCGTCGCAGTCGAGCTAGATGGATACGACGTGCTTGCCTTCTTCCTCGCCAACACCGGCGCATCCGTGCGGGATCCAGTTTGACCTCACGAACTCCCAGGCGCCGAGAACGGCAGTGGAGGTGGTGTGTATGAAGGAGAACGGTCGCACCAACGAAGCGGAGCCATACCCACTCTGTCTACCACGGCGTGGTGCGTCGACGTCGTAGGGAGCTGGGGACGCCATAGTAGTTGGGGTTTCGCAGGCGTGCTCGTGTTGTTGAGCGTCGTGAACAACATGTCGAATGGTGGGTCTGGGTCTGCGAGAGGGGAGGGTGGCGAGGGTGGCGGGTCTTGGGACGAGCGTGCAGGCGAGCGTTTATATGTGGGCGATGGTGGTGGGGACAGCGAGAGCGAAGGCGACACACGACGATATGTGCATGGTCTGGTCTCTGGACACGAGCGCCATTGGGATGTCGCCAGCTGAGTGTGACCGTGCGGTTGTGGTGGAGTTAGAGATCGCGTTGAAAGCACGTGACCCAGAATGAACGCGGGAGGTTCGATCGAGATGGACGCGTCGGGGTGTTGGGGTTCATACAGATCGTCTACGTCCTGTTCGGATGCATGGTTGGGTGAGGCAGAAGGGTCAAAGGACGTGGAAGGTCCCGCCAAGGCGCGGATGTACAATGGGTCCTCGAGCTCATGTATACAGTGTGGACGGAACATCGGTAGTCGATCGTCGTCTTCTTCTGCGTCCTGGATCATCTGAAGAGAATCGTGCGTCTGTATTGTATCCTGCGACGCCCCCTCAAACTCATTTGGGTCGTCGCGGACATTGAACACGCCGGTGTGTGATGAGATGCTTCGTGTGCGGATAGGGAAGGCTTGGGAGAGTGAATGAGAGGGTGACGAGGGACGCCTGTGATATGCGAGAGGACTGAGAAATTGGCCTCGGTGGCTGCATCGGCGCCGTCAATGGAGGTTGGGGGGCATGGAGACTGCGACTTTTGAATGGAAGAGGGTCTGAGGAGGGACGTAGAAAAGCCGGCCATCTCGCCCTCTTCAGTGCCGTACGAATAGTGATTCGAGTACAGCGAGCATTGATGTGAGGGCCGACGTGACAATTTGGTACGTGGCAAGATACCTTTTCGACGGGCGAGCCAGCAGAGAAGTTCATTGACAAAGGTGGTCTCTTCCCAACCCCCATCGGCGAGTTGCTCGGGGTCGACCTCGCCGAGACCGATTTCATCGACCCAACCATCAACGCTGACACCCCCTGCGCCGCCCAGCATCGCGTCGTCTGCATTGGACGCAGCATCAGATGAGGAACCACCACGAAGGACGTCACACTCGAGGACGCCCAAGAGGACGAGCACGGCACAGCCTTGGCATCGCGGGTACGGGACTGGCGAACGGCGGAGGGGATGGGAAGACGAGCACTGATGAGGGATTCAAAGATGGCGAGGAGAAGTGAAGGTGTGAGATCGGTTGGGTGGTCGATAGAAAAAGGAAGAGCAAGTGCGACGAGAAGAGCGTTGATGGAAGAAAGAAACATCGGTGAAAAGCGACATGGTGGAGCCAACTGTTAAAGTTAAATTGCTGTAAGATATCACGTAAGAGGTGGAGACCGGACACGGAGTCAGGAACACACGTTTTGCCAGAGTCACTGACTTCGTAATAGTTGTTGTCTAAGGAACCAGGGCCCAAGTCAATATGCCGATCTTGTCTCAAGATGAGTTCCGGGTACAGAATTGCACGTAGACGGTGTCAAAGCCAAATGTGTTCAGCATGGTTCCAATGTTGGCGTCAGCGAAGGGATACTGCGGAGCTGAACAGCTTAATCGTCGTCAGTCAAACCATGCAGCCACCTTCATACCGAGAGCCGCGACCTGCAGTAATGTAATACCTATGCAATCGTCACTCTATCAGAACGTAAAACCCGAACAGTCAGACGAGCACACGCAGCTTGTTTCATCAGCGTCCGAAGAGCACTCAGGAAAGCAGTATATACCATTTGCGCCCCTCCTTCGATGTCCAAGTCAATCCTAGACGTCGAAAAAGCCTAAAAGACGACCCGCCACATGAGTATGATGCAAATTCGATCTGCTCGTCCTCAGGAAAAACACACCTGTCCAAAATGGCCGTTCCGAATGACCTCGTATTACAGTCCCCACCCAAGAAGACGTCCCAGATCGTGCGCTTGTCCTTCTGAGTCGCTGGCAAACTCTATGCTACCACTTGCACCTCCGATTGAGAGTGTGACAATCTTGCTTGCCTTTTGGCATGTTTTGATACCTGTTGCAAGGAAGCTGCAGTCGAACAAATTCGTGCCCGGGAAGAGGGAGCCATTGGCCGTGCTACATATCTACCGCTGGCACGCGCACATATGGATCAGTGTGGCAAAGAGGAAACATAGATAATGGAAATGAAAACGACTCACATTGGCAAGGTTGATACTGGGCAAATTACTGGCCGAATAACATTATGCGAGGAAAGTGATAGGGAATGTGTCAATGGTGTCAGCCTGCGCATTGCAATGAATGAGATGCTTGCCACCTATTATCACGGAAAGACATACATCACAATAGAAGTCAATGGGTTGTTGCCATGAGGCCTCGTTAGGGCTAGTGGCCCCACATGAGTTCTGGCCCCAGTACCTGTATGATCACGTTAACTGCAACGTTCATCGAGGCCGAAGAGGAAGACATACGCGGCTAACTAGATGGAAAGACAAATGTTCAAGAGAACCAGCGACATGAGCGATGGACGACATACATTTGTGTCGAGGTTTCACTCTGATCAGAGAGGAAGCTAGCCCCGCTGACATCGCCCGCTTACTGCAGGCAAATCGTATAGTCACTCAGGAACCGGGGCTCCTAAGGTAGTGTTTGAGAACGACATGCTATGTCCTCCTGGACAGATAATCACCGAGTTGCGCGCGATTGATCTCCGGCGTGTGGAACAACAGCTGTGCTAATACCACGGGGTCGTCAACCTGTCCCAAACTGTTGAACAAAGTCACAATGGCCTGGTCAACGTCGTTAGTGAATCGCTCGACAAAAGATTGGGTAAGAGCATTGCATGGCACGCTGCGTGACAAAGGTTCTTCACATCTGTCGCTAAACCGTAAATTGCGAAAGAGTATGACGTTCTTCACCACAAACTTTCTGTCCAAAGGGTTTGGCTTTGTCAGCTTGAGAAAGGCGTCGGGTTCTTGGATGATGGGCCTGGCGATAATGAAGACATCGTTAAAGAGAAACAGGAAACGATCCTTGACCGTCTTGGAGTTGACTACCTGCAAGGTTAGTAGTTGACTAACATCTTGGAATCAGTAATGAAATTTCTGATAATAGCCTCAGATTAGTACGCGTAATTAGTAATTGAAGTCAGTACATAACGATCTCAGTACAACTTGCGCGATTACTGACAACTACTGATCATCAACTTGTGTCACGTTACCGAAAAAGGAAACATTACGATCTGGACAATATTGCAGAAAACAAAACAACGACTTATCCGAGTGGCAAAATAGAACAAGGGAAGATGATTTGAATTATAAATTATAAATTTGTGAGTTAGAATCGTCCGCGGCGTTGGGCAGTACGAGTCTCAAACTAACTCTAACTGACTGTACCATGAAGATGGCGTTGTTACATATTTCTAGGCAAGCTCTTAGATGACTAGCTCGTAGGTAAAAATTTCATAAAGGTGCATGTGTTTTGATCGTCGATCTCCAAGACGTACTAATTAGCACATATCTATGTCGAAACGGAACACACGATCTACAAACTCGATGTTTCGAATCCATCCAAGAAATATTGAAGTATATCACGTCCCTTCCTGAAACAACAGACGATATTGAAATTTGTATTTGTGATATCACCTACGGCAAACGATCAGGCCTTCAGGAACAAGAATTCCCTGCGTTTTACGGGAACATAAGGGGGGCCTGGAGATTTTGGGTCAATGCTTGCGGGATGTAGCTGTGAGTCCATTCCATCCTGGGAGGTGGTCACTGATCCTTTCCCTAGCGCCAAAAGCTAGACAGAACAGTTGAGACTACCTAATACGGCAGCGATGTCCGATCATCTATCGTCGTTCGCCACCTTCTGTCACCTCCCTCCTCATCTTCAGGTATGCAGGCGAGAGGAAGAAAAAACAAAAGTGGTCGATGCGAGATGTCCCCAACGGACAAAGGAGGTGATACGGGAATGCGTCACGGATTATTATATGTCCCGCAAAACTAAATCGTATCGTTCCGTGTCGAGTCGTGACAACGCTGTCACAGGATCTGAACGGTCCTATGACATTGCCAGTATCATGTACAAACACAGGCAAATACGCCACGCCCCTGAGGCAGAGTCTATAATGAATGGTGGGGCGTTACTCACCATACGTCCGAATATATGGAATAGGACTTTTCGCGCAAAAAGCGACTAGTTGAACTTATGGACGGAGGGTCTTGAAAGCTTGAGTCACCACAGATGCATTCGGAGCCGAGGTACTACTATGCCAAATAGGGAAGCTGTCATCGCGTGATGAGTCAACGCCGCCGAATCTTCCCGCCCTTGTCGAATCCGACTCGGATCTGGACCGTTCCGCCGCTTAACAAACCGTCACCATCTATGCCGTCGTTTCGTTATCTGTCCCCCTTGTCTACCGTCGGGAGTCGCTGAACCAAGACAGGGACGGCTGTCATGAACCTACATCTGCAACGCAGTCTTGTCACGTAACGTTTTGACGAATCTTTTGGCACAGTCGACGAGCACTGATTGGCTGGACCCCTCTCAAATATTATAGGGAATTATGCAAGAAACCTGAGGTAGCCGAAAAGGTCCCGCTAAATCAGCACTGAATCAGCGCTTAGGAAAGGCCGATGTATACCTGGACGTGTCCCTTCCTCAACACCCGTGCTCGGCCTTTGATAATCCGCCGTTATGTATGGGTGAAGGGGGGAGACGGGGTGACACAAGCCAAGGGGGAGATGGCGTTCAAGTATGTCGGGCTCCAGGTGTGGGCACCAGTTCGGGGTAAGTTATTTCCCAGTGGATGCAGCGCTTTCCAGCGTCGCCTCTTCCCTTTCCCTTTCTTTTTGCCTCGCTTCTTGCGCGTTGATTTTTCGAAAGGGACAAGCAAATTCAACATCATTGTATATGCGTGTCAGCGAGGCAAAAAAAGGATGCGCCGGCACCAAGATGCAAAAAAGTAATCCTCTGGTCTCAATGTCGCATCCTCAGATGGAAGCAAGTAGAATGAACGCACGTTACGATACTACGGGTATCTATAAGAGCCGATTGGTCACGGGGTCCGTGACCTTGGACAATCGTAGCATGATCACGTTGGACGACGGACTCGAAAATTATGGATGGATGAAGACCAGCGCAACGAGAGAAGGAAACGAAACACGCGCCATTCCCGGTAAACATCTTTGCATGCTCTGCAGTAGCCATGTTCACCGTCATCGACACATAATACTGCTCTGCGTCCAGCTGCACGTCGATCATGCCCACCAGCCATTTGTTGTGAGGGCCTCGTGGAGCCCTCTCAGCGCCCAGGACCGCTCATTCGAGAGCACAAACACCCTCTGCAGTCCAGGGTGTGCCGCCCTAATCTCGTGCAGCCGTGCTACAGCCCGGACCGTAGTGGGAGAACAGTGCGCGAGGTAATATGCCTCGCGCACGGTGGTATTGTTGGCGAATGGATGCGGATTGAAGCAGTCTGAGCGAGAGGCGTTGATTCCAGTCGTTCTCGAAAAGGAAAGCGCGCTGGCCCCTGCAGCGGTCCTTCCTAAAACGGCAAGAGCAAATGTGCCCAACCCTCTCAATAATCTGTACGTTTCATTCTGCTTTCGCTGGTCATGGTTATTTGAGCTAGTACGTTCATTCTCCAGGCACTCTACTGTGTGGCAGGGATGGAACGTAATGATTACCAGCATCCCCTTCGCAAGTCGTGACCTCCCCTCCTCACTTGCTCGCCCTCCTTCTTACCTCGATGACGAGGATGAAGTGACGACAACAGCAGCGACGACCGCATTGCCAACCCCCACCAGTTCACTCCCATAGCCGCCCCGCCCGCATCGCTCAACCGCTGGCAGCGCTTCAGCTCCAAGCGAGGTCTTGAACGCAGTATTGTCACGTGACGTTTTGACGAACCCTCTGGCACTGTCCACGAGCGCTGATTGGTTGCCAAGGCCTCTCAAATGAGAGAATTATGCAAGAAACCCTGAGGTAGCCGAAAAGGATGTGCCGAATCAGCACTGAATTAGCGCTTAGGAATGGCCGATCTGAGGTATGCTCAACGTAACACAAGTTCTCCGACGCTGACCCTCGCATGTCAGCGCCAAGCGTTCGTACAGTATAAACAAGGCATTTCAGCTATGGCATTCAGGTCTGCGCAATCATGCCGACCCCCCAGGTTGTAAGAGAGCCTGGTTTGCCCGAGCTCTACAGCGTCCTTCACCTGACCCATTCCGATCTCATATTCCTCAGTGAGCTACTGACAACATCCACCTCGGCCCCCGCCCTTTCCTCGCACCTAGTAACTGCCCTTGAGAGCGCAGGACTCCAGCTACACACCTTGGAACTCTCAAAGTAAGTATAATTGCTGTTGATAACTTGGCAATTACATGTTAGTTTTTGGCAGCCTTAGTACTTCACCCCGTGAGGAGGTTCACTCAGAATCGCAGCAAGCCAGGTTACCTGCTTCTCGCCCATCCTCCCCTCCTACTTCAACCCCATTGGGTAACCAGAGGCGCACTCCCCAGTTTAATACCCGTCGCACAGCAGCTGCGGTTGCATTAGACAGCCGGAAAGGTATGTCTGTAGTAACTTCGCGTTCAATTCCAGTCACTCTTCCTCCCATAGGCTCACCAGCTACCTCTGTTTCCGAAACGGAGGATGAGATGGCGTCGGCCTGGCCCTCTGACAATCCAAAAACAAAGGAAGCTAGCTTGATTCAGCGGGATGGGGGGTCGCGAACTCGGCGGAAGAAAAGGGGCCGACGTGGTTCTATCGGACCTGGAAGAAAAAAAGCCAAAGTGACTTTCACCGTCAGTGGGGAGGCCCATGTTGGAGCCAGTGATACCGTTGAGTCGATTGCGGCCCTGCTAGCTGCAGCGCATTGGGAGTCTGAGACATATAGGGTTGCTGAGTGGACAAATGATATTGCTGCTGCAATGAAAGTCACTGATGTTGCTGCAGAGGAATCATTGGCTACATTGGTGGATAGGTGTTTGGACTTTGATGAAATTGGAATAAAGGTTAGCTTCTTTGCCATGATATCCCGGATCAAGATAGCAGCAATGTGCTCCTAGTAAGTCTTTTGAATTAGCATTGTTGGAGCTATTTGACTGACTCTGATAGTTTGCAGGCTACAAAGGGATACAAATCTAGAGCTGAGATCTGGAGATCAGAAGTAAAAATCCTCCCATCTCATCCCTCAGAGTCAACCTTTAGATCTTGGATCAACGCTGGTACCAAGTTTGCAGCACTTGCTGCAGGTGGATCAATATACATACTTATTCTCATTGCTGGCTTGAGGCTGAAGGATAGGGTGGCTGACTTGCCAGGTGATCAGGCATGGAAACTTGCAGACTTCCTGCGCAGCCCACCAGCAGGTAGGTACTTAGTTTCTAGAAGACCATTACTCTGAATGTTTTCCAAGATAGTAAACCTTACCAAGCCCTTATAAAGGATGGTATAGCACCAACCATTAGAAGGATGCAACAGGCACTTCCCCTACAAATGTCTGTGATCTTTCCATCTGCTTTATTGAGTGAGTCAGGAGCACAGTCACAATTTGACTGTAGCAACTTTGTTGCTTCAGACAGGTTTTTTGATAGTCTTTCTCACAAGTAAGTATTTTTATCACTTGTTTAAGTTTGGAATTAGCATCTCTTGAACAGCCGCTTCTCTGTTCTAACTCGGAAAAATGAATTTTGGGGATATGTCCAGGCCTCCTCTTCAGTTACTGGGAATAAGAGCCCAATAGCTGTGGAAAAGCTAGCTTTCAATGTGCTTACACCCCTGGACTTTCAGCCCCAAGCAAATCACTCTCCAGTACCTGGACTTGCAGGCTCTGAAGTGGTTGATTATTCAACTCCAGACTATTTTCTGGTGGATACTTCTTATGATCCCAACCTCCCTGCTAACAGATCATCTTTGGCACCTAAGGATCATGAGGAGAATGCTAATTGGACTGATATGGAAAGAACAAGAGCAGCTAAAGCCATAAAGGTCGCATCTTCAATAGATCTTGCACAGAAGATGGATTCATTTTATCCAAATGGGTGTAAAAAAGAGCACGAGTATCTGCTTATCTCCTCAGCCACCTTTCCCAAGTAAGCATGTAATTTCTTGGATTCAATCACTTGACTGATCTCTGGAATTTGAAGTTCCCATTTGCATATTCAGAATAAGAATAAAACAGTAATGGCCTTTTTATCCACAACTCTGCCAGATAGAGTCTGCAAAATTCTACACGGTGTCCTTGCTGCTTGTATTGCAGATATTGGGGAGTTGCAGTGTATGAATAGCCAGGGTAATGACAGTGGGAAGGAATCATCAAGATTTGTGGCAATTCACTGTTCTTGGTATAATAGAATGGCTATGAAGGTGAGTTTGCCTATTCCCACTCTACAATTGAAAATCAAGTAGCATATTAGGGATATGATGCACCAAATGATGCCCATCCTTTGTACCTAGAGAAGGCAGATGGTACCAGGCTCAACTATGATCAATTCTTACCTTATCTTTCATCTGAAGCATATCAGCATTGGCAGGCTCTTGCTAACCTGGAGGTTACATTTGCTGATCTCTTTGAACACATTAGAAAGGAGGTATGTCTAGCCATGTTGTAGTTGACAGGGAGTTACTGAATCATTTCATAGTTAGATCAGTATCTTCCTGGAGAGTTTCAAGCACTATCCCTCATTGCAGATATTCTACCTGGGGATAACACTCCTGCTGTATATCCTTTTCAATCTTTTGTTCTCAATCTCAATGTGGCAACTAAAGCACATAGGGATGGCAAGGATCACCAGTTGTGCTTGGTGGTCCCAATAGGAGACTTTGAGGGTGGAGAACTTTGCTTGGTTGAAATGGGCTTGGTTCTGGAACTTCAGCCAGGTGATATTGCAGTCTTCTGTTCCTCAGAAACAACACATTTCAACATGAACTTTCAAGGTAAGTTCTCTTCCAGTTATTTTAAACACCAATGTTAAATTCCTCCTCTAGGACAAAGGGCATCTTTAGTGCTTTCCACTGATGCTGATATGAGGCATTGGGTTGATGACAGAAATGGTTGGGCTACCAATATCTACTTTCAGAAATGACATGCAAACCATACAATGGACTTTTCAAACTCTTGTCAGACAGTGTTGTATACATTTCTCATGCAGAAATAGTAAATCTTAGGATGGGGTCATAAGAGTTTACATGGATTTATGTAACAACCTCTTGCAATTCACTGTAGGTGGAGAGGGTCCACCGCCGGTGGCAAATGCCACGTGCACAGTGACAATGACTTCAAAGCACAGCAAGCATCAGATCGAAGGGTGCATAATGTGCCCTAAATCACGGTCGCATTAATTCATTTAATAGGGTCTTTGAGCAACGAATAAACTTTGTACACTTACACATCTAGAACCATCTCGGCTCCTAGAATTGTGAGACGGAAAACAATCGGTGGAAGCGCATATGGATTCCGAAAGATGCGTTGAGCACCTGTCCGAGGTTCTGCATGTGAAGAGGGCCAGTGCCCAGGCCAGAAGAAAGGGAACGGCATAGGGATATATTTGTTGGTTACTATCAGAACAAAGTTACCCGCGGTCAAGATGGAACAGGGAGCGAACTGAAACCTACTGCTTACTAGTACTTCATGCTGACCGAATACGGCCGAGGTCCCCACCAATGAGAGAAGCACTACACAAACAAGTAAGACAGGGAAACGAAGACTGAAATCTCATGAGCTGACTCTGGTGATACGAGTCAAAGTAACGGCTCACCCAAGTGTTGTCTCCCCAATGATGATGATGTCTGTCACCCGCGCCTGCGGTACATTGAGCCTCCGGCGTGCCCGTGCCCGTGTGTATTGCCTCCAGCAGATAATAATAAGTGCTCGACTGCCTCCTTTGCCACGTAGACGCCCGCAATCATCAAATACACACATTGAGCGAAGAGCAAGGTCGTCGCACGGTGCGCTGGACTGAACGCGACATGCTTAGTTAGAAACAAAAATAATGGATACGCTAGACTCACCCGTACATCCCGTCGACCTTTCCACCAATCTGTTTTGCAATGATAACAGGCCCAGCGACACCCAATGCGTCAAAGACGACCCAATAACCCAAACCTGTACAAGCGAGCGAACCGATACTTTGGCCGTGCGTCCATAACAGCGCGCCCAAAGCGAATTGGGCAGAAGCGGTAATCATAGCAGCTGTTCCTGTAGAAGACACGTTCCCGCTCTCAAGCAACGTGTTGCTTGATTGGGAAGACGATATCAAATTCGACAGAGGCGGGCGATTTGGGTTGGGAACGTGGGATTGGTTCGATCATTGGGAACGGCTTTCCCGCGCTGGAGTTCAAGGCCCATGGAGAGATTGGCATGGGCGTAGGTGCAGTTTGTAGATCCTGCTCTCCAGTTCGTATTTCCAGTTTCGGTGCTTGTCCAGGTTCAAGAAACGAAAAGAAGTTGCGGGAAAGCGAATGTTTGTGATGATGGCCGCGTCTCGCAGTGATGCTGGAGCGTGAGTTTCGTATACCGTTTGGTTCTGAGGTTGACTTGGTAAACCACCAAACGTGAACCCAGGGTTGAATTCGTGGCCGACTTGGGTGAGAAGCCGGGATCAATATCGGATCCAGGGAGGGTGGCGGGGCTTCCTCGTTTATAGGTCGTTCATTCTCGGAAATGGTGGCACGCGGTCTAGGGAAGAAAATGGACAAGCTCCTAGAGTGGAGGCGTGAATGCCGTCTGGTATGGCCAGGTGGTACGTGCAGATCGGCATCCCTTCACCACTCGCTTCCTCCTTTCCTGCCCATGTTCCACTGCATCCATTCCCTTCAAGTGGCCCTCCTGAGGTTTATGTGTCGGATTGAGGGGACAAATGGTCCAGAGGAGATTGACCGTGTGCGAGAATGGGCGATAGTGCTGGTATTTGGGACGGATGACGAGCGAAAAGGAGAGGTTGGGGGAGTGCGTAGACTAACGTTTTTGGGCTGGCAGGACGGTTACTCAAAATTACGATACATGATTCATGGCAACGTACTGGAGATCCGATGTTGGTCAAGACGGAGACGACGTTGCCCTTCATGATACCGATGCCATTGTGAGTGGACCTAAGGACTTGCATCGGGGAGTTGAGCCAATCAGTAGTGTTGATGAGGAAGTTACGAAACTGAAAAAAAAAGTCAGTTTGAGAGATGGCAACCGCAAACAAAGTACTGGTGTTACCTGGTTCATCGTCGATACCAGCTGGTATGTAGTAGTATTAGCATATCCAGAGGTTCACAATGGTTCACGATTCCACTTAAGCACATGAAATTCGCGTCAGGTTGTCACGGGGTTCAAGAAGTATCTTACCAGATCAAAATTTCCACTGAAACCTTGTTCCTGGCCATAATATATGATGGGTATACTGTGGTGGACGCCTCATCAGAAAAAAGGAAGCGGCCCTTGGGGGATTAAGCTTACCCATCAGACATGAAATTAAAAACCATCGCATTACTAGTCGTCAGATGTGTGAGAATGCGCCTGAGGATCCACGTGTTCGTTCCTCACTGAAGACTTTGAGGGTCCACAGACAGGTTGTGCCAACACGGGACACCCTGGTTCTCAATGAAGTTCCCAAGTAACCTGAGGCCCTGGGAAGTCCTTGTCAGGCGGATAAGTCGGAAGAGCAAGTGTGACGTCCGATTACCAAATATTTCTGCTTTGACCGAGCTACCATGTCCATCAATGTGCTCATGTTTTGCTGGCCAGGTATAGTGGATGCATTCACAAGGGCGCCATACATGGGATAGTTTAGGACGGAATCCAGAGCATTTGGACCTTGGAATGCAGAAATTTCGCCAGGGGGACCGTCAGACAAGATAGACGTGGTGATGGAGTGCATACTTGATGTCCGAACCAAAAACCTCTCTGATATAAAATACACCAGCTGCAGCACAGAAACCAGGCCAAAAGTCCATGTTGACATGCCTATCATTCGTGAAGAGGGGCACGGAGGAAGAGGTAGGAAGGGCTTACCTGGCAGCTAGAGAGGCGTAAAGGACCGATAAACAGAGAAAGATGAGAGAACAAACCATCGATGCGAAGACCATCGATTTTGTACTCTTGTACAAGGGATCGTATCCAGTCTTGGAGTGCAGAAACCACGGTGGGGTTTTCCGTGTTTATGTCAGGTAAAGGGACTGTGGTACCTCCGAGCCAGCAACGTTCTTTACTCGTTGCGTTGGACCAGTCTACAACACAGTAGGGGTGGTACTGCGACTACACAAACATGCGCGTGAAGACGGATGAAATTTGGTCGATGTGAATCTGACCTCGTACTTGAACACGTAGGGGGAGAGATCTGGCTTAGTAGAAGTAGCCATGACGTCGTTGACGACGACATCCACCATGAGGTACCTTGGTGAGGAACATCAGCGAGCGATGGTATCTGCACCAAGGATAACGGACATTCCACGGTCGTGCAGTTCACAGGAGAGGGCCTTTAGATCATCAGATGTGCCAAACCTATCATTGAGCTTGGTTGCGTCGGTGATCCAGTAACCATGGTATGCGTCGCCGTAGAGAGTGGTGTCCTTGATAGTTCTGAGACACGGGAACTGTGGAAGAAATCAGAGATTGGGAAAAGACGCAGAGGGTACACATACCCGGCGTGAAACCAGCGGCCTGGATGTAATCCAGGTTTTCATGGAGACTAGGACGAGTATGGCCGAGGAGAGGACGATATGGACTCACGTGTTCCAAGTGCCACCGCACCAGGTGCGCTTTCCAGGATCACAGCACTTGGTGTCTGCTCCGCTGGGCGAGGCATAGCGGTCTATGATCACCCTGGAGGAGAGTGAGACAGTGAAGGGGAGAACGTATTGGTATATGGAACAACCCCGCCATTGGTTAGCAGATGCGGCATGAGAGAGCGGAAGGAGCTGCAAGAGTAGAAAAAATAAAAAGAGCGCCACCGTCATGGGACTCGGCGTCATTGCGCTCGAGTTGAGTCACACCTTTAAATGAAACTATTTCACGTCACTAGATGATGATGATGATGAAATATAAATCTTCTTAGCAACACAGCCACTGCCACAAATATGTCTCCGTCGCTCTCGGACCCGCTACGGCACTTGGGCGCTTGTCTGGGTACTCCTTTCTCCTTCCAGGCAAGTATCTCCTTTACTTGTCGTTTATATACTTACATGTCATAAGTAGTATGGCTACCACATCTCTGCGCTCAACCAGCTTCAAGCAGTCCTCACCCGCCAGCACACTGTCCCTGCGTCGTCCAATAGTCTCTCGACGTGCATTCCCATGTCTAACGCCACCTTCTCCCTCGTTACCACCCACTTCACCGTAGGCAGTCTCTTTGGCAGCCTGTCTGCCGACCTCGCCATGGACTGTTATGGTCGCAAGGGCACAAGCCATTTTAGCGCACTGTTCAACGCCCATGATGGGTGCTGCTATTTCCGGCTTGGCGTCTTCGGTTCTCCCAATGGAAATTGGAAGGTCTGAATGCTTCTCCAAAATTTCAACTTGCCGTGCCTTGACAGCGCTGCTTCTAGATTCTTTGTCGGCGTCACGGCTGCCGGGATCAGCATCTGTGGGACCCATTTACCTTGCCCAGATTGCACCTCCACAAATCAATGGCGGTCTAGGTACTTCCTCTTCTACGTACCTCCTGTCTAGCATCTCATGATCCAACTTAGGGGTTTTGACCCAACTAGCCATCGTGATTGGAATCATGGTCACTCAAATCATGGGCTTTCGTCTAGCAACACCCACGCAGTGGCATTTCATCCTTCTCATTTCTTCCGCCTTCTCCGTATTGCAGCTGCTTGCTGCTCCTGCCATCGTAGAATCTCCTGCTTACCTCATGCGCAATGGCCCCATCGCTGAACACAAGGTCGCCTCGCTATGGGGACCACAACTTGGGGATGCTCGTCCTGATCGTAAGTCGGACATGCACCCTCCTATCAATGCTCACTTAGCTGAGGATCTCGGCGAGCGGCCACTCTTTGAGTCAAACGATGAGGCTGATGAAGCCCGTCACTCGGAGCAAGATGCGGTAGTCACTATCCCTCAGCTTCTCTCCTCCCCGGAGTTCCGGAGGCCCCTCGTATTTGCAATGATAACCCAACAAATGTCTGGTACGAAATCACCTTGACCTTCTGAGCACCCCTGTCTTACGAACTAAGTACAGGTATCAATGCTGGTAAGGCAGTCACCTAACACACCTCCCCTTAGTGTGCTCATCGAATGCTAGTTTTGTATTATAGCAACAATATTCTCTCGAAATCACTCCCGGAGCTCGCGGCCTACATGTCGTTAGGAATCTCTGTCGTTAATTTTTTGATGATGTTTCCCCCGATATTTCTGGTTGAGATGCAAGGTTTGTCGAATACATAGGCACTATACTGACACGACCATAATGTAGTGTGTTGGCAGAAAGCAACTGTTTCTGTGGTCCACTGGTGGAGTGCTCGTTTCGCATCTAGCCGTGGGCTATGGGTTCAACTCGGGGTGGGTCACACTCACGAGCATCACAATAACTACCTTTATGGTGTGCTTATCAAAATGACACTGCTCGTCGTGACCGTTCTGGCAGGTCTTTTGCCATTGGACTAGGACCTATCCCGCTCGTGATCATTCCAGAGGTTACTCCTTTCCATGTAAGTATTTGTGGATGCCGAACCGACTTATTGATTTCATTTGCGTAGGCTGTTTCTGCGATATCCTCGGTCGGGTTGTCACTAAACTGTAAGTCGCCTGCTCTGTATCATGCGTCTCTTAAGGCGCTATACTGGGATCACCAACTTTTTCGTCGGCTTGACCTTCCTCCCACTGAGGAACCTGCTTGCGCATGGGGATGCTATGAAGGAGGGAAGGGCGTTTTACATGTTCGCGACTGTTCTGTTTTGTTCTGCTTGGTACTTTGCGAGGTTGTACAGAGAATGAGAACTAGTCGTAGCGTGTACACTGGCTGGTCGCGTTACATAATGAGATGATGGACCCGAATGCGGTGTGTCAGCGCGTCGTCGTCACATCTCATGTCCGACAAGGAGAACAAGGAACTCAACGCGTTTTTTGCGTTTTTTGCTACCTTTGACCTCGCACGACCAGTGTTAACAATATCAGATCTCAGCGACGGGGCCGCCCTCTTTGAAATCCTCTCGTTCGTGTGAGTCCCGTTTCGTGGCCGACATCGACCCCAGCGAATTCTCAGAACTCGCAGAGACGCAGACTACTTTAGACGGTCCAGTCGCACCAACACACCCCAACCCCCGACAACTGGGTCCTGCGTTTCAGTAACCTCAAGCGTTTCTGCCGTCTCCTCACCTAATACTTCACCGATGTGCTCCAAAAACCAACGAGTGGACTCGAGGTGCCCGATTTACAAGCCATCGCCAAGGGCTGCCACGTCGGTGCAACGCTCGTGCTGTGCCGTATGACGATCGCGATCGCGGTCCAGTCTGAGAAAAACAAAGAGATCATCGACAAGATTCAGAAGCTGAACGAGGGGGCGCAACATCAGCTGATGAAGGCCATTGAACAGGTGCGCGGCGCTTTTTCGGGCCCAAACGTGGGCCTAGTGCGGTGTATGCATGGGGTATGACACCAAACTTTGGCGCGTAGGCCATGGTCAAGATCAGTTCGTTGCAGAGTGACCAGAGTGTCAGAGAAGCGATGACAAAGTGCGTTTCCCTCGTGGCTTGTCACGTCTGCGAATCACGCCACGAAGCTGACATGCGATTTACGGACCCAGAGACGATCACTACTACCAGATACAGTCTGAGCGAAGTCATATTTTGGTGGAGGAGACCATCGAGAAAGTTTGCCAAGTCCTGCTGGAAGATCACCGTACCTTGCAGACTAATTTTGACGACGTCGTTTCTGAAAAGGATGACGCGCTTGCACGGCTCCGTAACCTGCAACAAGACCTCGAAGGCAGGCGAAACAACAAGGCTGACGTCATGATGCGCGCCGAGATCGACAGGCTTCGGTCCGAGCTGTGAGTCTCATCCCCGCGTTGAATTGAAGCACTGTCTAACGCCTTGGGGAGATGCTAGCCAGAAGAGCGAGGACAATCTCGCCATGACGGAAGCCGAGCTCGAAAAGCGGACTGGGCTGATCAGCGAGCTCACACGTAAGGTAGATGACCTTCAGGAGACGGCTGACCTGGCTGCACGGCTCAAGGATCGAGTAGATGAGTACGTTGGTGCTGTAATGTTATGAGAGGTGATTAACTTAACGACTTTTAGATATCGACACGTGGCAGACAAACTCCAAAAGACGGAGAACGTCATGGAGAAGTACAAAAAGAAACTCCAGGAGGGCGCCGACCTGTGGCAGCATGTTAAAGTTGGTGGTTCACGTGCCTTGACTTGTCTATCTCATGCGTGACATCTACCAATAGTCGCTCGAACGCCAAAATGCAGACCTCGTTGATAAGAATGCCTCTCATAGAGTCCTATAAGAACCAAATTGCTGAGCTCGAAGGCAAAGTAGCTTCGTGAACGAAAGACATGGAGACAGTCAAATTTGAGCTCGAGCAAACGCGCACAAAGATTCATATCACGTCGGAGGAACGTTCAAAAGACTCAGAGATGCTCGAACTATACCAGGAGAGACTGCGCGAGATGGAGCTCATCTCTCACCGGACTCCATCATCCAACAAGCCAACCAGTCGAGAAGAACACTCGAGAAATATGACTACGTTGACTGAAGAGGAACTCATGGGCGAAGAATCCTTTGCGCTCAACAACGAACTTGACGACGCTCTCTCAGGAACGACTATGACCGACTTGAAGCTCCAAATCAAGAAGCTTCAGAGAGAATTGCCGGCAGTCAAGAAGAACGAAGTGGACAGTAGCCATATCTTGGTGCTGGAGAACCTCTTGGAGGACACAAACCGGATGAAAGCACGCTAAGAAGCCGATTATCTCGCGGCGCACTCGTCCTGCAGCGTGACTTGGAGGAAATTCGCAGTGGCAAGGCAACGGGCGGTGGGTGCGCGTGGCACGTGCAATTTCTACGATAGTGGTTGATCTTGACCTTCTTTACAGCGCCGAGGCGGCCATTGCGCCTCGCCAGCATTTGAATGAAACGGTTGACCAGCTAGACACTTTACGAAAAAGAACATGTGGATCTCGAAGTCCAATTTGATACCCAGAAGCGCGAACTTATCATTGCCAAATCTGATCGTCTGTGGCACCTTTATGTATCGTTGTATCATGACCGACTCACGCTTTGCTAGTGAACCTCATCAACAAGGATCAAGTGGAGATACTTGCCTCCTTACGCGAGTCGGTGAATGAGGACAAGGCTGCCCTCGAGACAGAGACAGAAGCCTAAATAAACAGATCAAGGACCTCAACGAGAAAAACCGAATGCAGCTTGAACAAATCAATGCGCTTCTGCTAGAAAAGGTCAATTTACAGAGTGGGGGTATCGGACAGCGAGAAAAGATGCTGCAGTGGGAGAGAACTATTGGGTTTGTGTTTCCCTTCATCGGTCCATTATGTGAAGCTAATATGGCTCCAGGGACTCGCGCGCATCTCTGCCGGGCCAGGACATGCCTGAAGACGTCAAGATTGCTTGCCCTTCGTGAAGAGAATATGAATGTCAAGGAGCAACTGAAGACCACTCAGGATAAGCTCGCCGAAGCCAAGATGGTAATGCTATGATGTAGTCTGGGATTCGATGCCATGCTCAACTCTTGTCAGTTCATCAAATCCCAAGACAAGCTCTTTAAGGAAGAGCAAACAAAGCTTGCCTCAACGACAGCTCCAAGTATACTTGAATTTTTTCTTTCCCACTTCTGAATACCTTGTTTAGCAAAATGTCTCTGAGGAATTGGAAAGCAACTTCCAGGCTGAGCTTAAGGAGCTCAGGGAAAGGCTCGCCCGGGTCAATGTTCGTGTTTTGCAGTCATGGCACTCTACTGATGGCTGACAAAGGATGTCCGTGTAGGCGCGTTTTCTGGAAATGGAGAAGTGGTACCAATGTGAGTTCTACCATATGAGTGGCGTCATACACCACACCGGCGTGTTATGCCTCTGGAGCTCATATGCACAACCCATGTCGAAAGCAAAGCCAGAGCCCACTGCATGGTTGGGACAACAACAAAAGAATGTGAGCATGTGCCAACATTATATGGCTAGTCTTTACACTGAAGGATGTGTACAGCTTGGACCCGTCTTGCGTTGGTAGTGCTGCCAGTCTTTAGCAACTTTGAGGAGCACTATATGTATGCATCCTTGTCTACAGCCCCCAAAATGTAAAAACATTGACCTAGGGGCGTGCGTAACCCTTACGCGCAGTCCCGTATCGCCTTAGGGATGGCCAGAGCCCGAGTCTCGGCTTCTCTCTGAAAGTGTTGCTGGGGACTCAGGGATCCTGGCAATGAACAGAAAAATGAATTAGAGGAAGCGAGCCATTAGCGTGCTATGCAGTGCTAGTACATCACGAGTCATGCTTTAGACAAGGCGCGGAGAGTAAGTAGTATGTACACAATTATCGGAGCGAAGTGGAAAGACACTTCCGATAGTTCCGACAAGGGTTTCGTTCGGAAGCGTGCCAGTGAGTCCCCCCTCTCAACGATCAACGATCATCCATGGCATCCATCCAAATTTATCCGAAACAGGAACTGTCTGAAAGATGCACCATCGAGGGTGAGATAGACGAGCGACGGCAGCAGGGCGCGACGTACCGGAAGATCAAAGGGAGTCAAGCGTCTGAATCCAAGTTCTCTGTGCCTTCATTCTCCTCGTTGCCGCCATCCCCAACGTCGCTGTCGCCTTCTTCCTCTTCCGGTTGGGGTTCGAGTTCTTCCACCCTTGGAGGTGGGCGAAGTCTAGGTCGGCCACGAAGAGCCCGGAAAACGTTCGGATTGACGGTGATCATAGTCACCCTACAAAATAGCAGCTATATCATATTGTTCGTCGCATGACGAAGCATAGTGAGGTATGTACAGGTATCAAAAAGCCATACTCGCTCATCGTCGGCAGTATATTAATACAGCAGCGTCAGTAGTCCAGTGAGGATGGGGGGTCAGTCTATCAATGGTCCATTTACATAATCCTGCGACGAACATTGCGCCCTTCAGAGCAGAAAGTGGATTGCGGTGGAGCGGGTTCCTGCTGCATGCGCTGCCATGTTCGCTTCGCATTTGTCGCGCCGCAAGGTACATCTTCAACCGAGTTGAAAGCCTCTAAGAGGATGTCCGTGACGGCTGCATGAGTGAGAACGATGTCGTCGACCGAACGAGAGCGTTGGATCAGTTTGTAGAGCTCATGAATTGTAGGCTTCAGAGGCTCAAAGTAAGGAGTGAAATCGTTCAGAACCCTGCGTGAGGACAGCTGGCCCAGCTTTTGATCGCAGAGCCCTTGGACATCGTTGGGCGTCTTCGCTACAGACCACTGCTTGAGGCAGGTTTCCTGGACGGTCCGATCACTGCGAATCTCATTTGGTGCCTGATAGAGGACGCAAATCCACACGAGGACGTAAATGAGCGATTCTAGATCGTGCGAGAACGTATGCGTGAAGTCGTTGGTCGGGTTACTGTACTGTTCGAGGAGGGCAATAGCCATGAATGGGATCGTTCCCTGTGTATGTGATTAAAGTCGAGCGAGAGCACATCGAAAGACGGCCGTTGAGGGGACATACAGTACGGTCACCACCAGACACCCCCTTCCCTTTCTCGTTCATGATCTGGGCATAGTCAAAGTCGATAAGAAGGCCACGCCGAAATTTCTTGAAAATGACAACGCTCTCCCGTTCCTCAAGACTCTCTTTCACAGGCCATTGAACATTGCAGACGAACATCAAGATGTTGTTGAGACTTATGTCACGGTGAAGTATACCGTGAACATTGACGAGAGTAAAATGAACTACCGAGAAAAGCGATGAGTGACGGACGCCGTGGGTCAAGGTAATTAAACTCACCATGCACGATGTCTATGAAGATGCTCACAAGTTCTTGCAATGAGGAGAATTGGACGATAGGATCACCAACCGGCGTCATCAGGAGACGTCGGTGAATCCGAGTCTCGAACTTGATAGAAGTGAGAAAGGAGGGCCGGAGCAAGTTGGTCGTTTCATCGACACCATCCACCTGAACCGTCCATGCTTCGACCAGCTGGGGAACACCAAGGAGCCCCTTGATCATAAGTAAGATTTCTTCCTCGACGAACTTCCTTCCTTCATGAGTCCAGTAGTCCTTGATGGCGTAGACCTTTTTCTTGTGCTTGACTTCCCAGGAATTCGTGCCTCTACCTCGGATCAGGTAGCTGAGGTATATGGGTCGTATGACGGTATAAGGGACATGGCGGATGTAGATGAGACGAGATAGTTGAAGCGCGACAGCGTTGCGTGGTCGAAACAGAAGGCAAGGAGAGAGTGAGGGGTCGACGAAAGTTGGGTCGAATCCGAGAACGCGAGGGCCGCCAAAGGCTAGAGCGTATATAACACGGACGAAGAGGTCTGCAGATTTATGTAGGTTATGCCCTCGGGAATGGACTGCGCCTGAGCGATCAAAGAGATGCAGATAAAAGTCGTGGCGGGCGATGGACAATGCAAGTACGAAACGCCTGTTTGGCTGGGACATGAACACTGCGTATACCTTGCGGGTAATATCGCGGCGCAATTGGGCGCTGTGTGACGAGGAAGTCAGCTCCAGGAATGTGATTACATTAGACCATGTGAACCCGGTATGAGGATCGAGTTGGCCACAAAAAACGACGTCAGGTTTGATGGTCATGTACATGCCTTGGACCGGTTTGGCGGAATACTGTGAGGACCAGAGGCGTAGGTTGGTGGGTGATTTGGAATCATCAGATACCTTCGACCGTGAACGAGTAGTAACGCGAGGACCATGCCAACCTTCGGGTTGGCCAGATCGTGAGGGGGAATTGTTGACATAGGCATAGGGTTGGCTCTGACGAGCTGGAAGACGGGTAAACGCAGAGATCATCTGGTTGAGCCACGTAGCAACATCGGTCTCTTCGGAACCCGCGATCGGGACGACTGTTGCTTGGACGGTCTCTGTTAAGTTGGTGTCAGGGATTTTGCGTGTGATGTGCTCGCGTCGAAGTGATTTAGACCGCTTTGTTGTGGCCACATTAGTAACCATCGGGAGTGTTGGTTCGGGCTGGTCGGGAGTGCTACGGCAACGTTGGCGAGATGACTCGGAGCTGGGGAATGTTTGTACTGTCGTATGTGAGGAGGCAGGGACAGGTAAGGAGTCGGCGGTGGATTGGCGGAGTGTATGAGGAATGAGGGATGGGTCCCAACGAGCGTTGACAAAGAGTGGCCTGCCTTGTGGTGTTTTCAGGGCACTAGCCTTGATTTCACTGACGGTGGAAATTTGTGAAAGCTGGCACCAAAACGCAACGTAGTTTGCGTCTTTGGACCCCGGAGGGAGCTCGAATATTGTGGCATCCTCAAGCTCACCAGTAAGATCGGCGTCAAGAGTGGCGGCCCTGAAGACTCTACCATCCAATGGAACAGAAGTTGTCTTCGCTCGGAGAGGAGTGATACAGAGTTCAGTCATAGGGTTTCGAAAGGTCGGAGGAGTGGGATTCATTCTGGCAACTTGGAGGAGGCGAAGTTGAATGAGGGGGTCGACGTCGTTGGCACACGATCTCAGGTTTCAGGATGACAAGAGGGTTACATCTGAGACATGCCAGAAAATACAAGTCAAAAATATCCACCTGTGTTCAGGTTTCCACCCCTGGAAACCGGAAGGATGGAAGGATGGATGGATGGAAGGATGAACAAAAAAGGAAAGTATAATGACTAAGGATCGATGGATCGATGGATGGATAATTTTGACCTTTGAGTAGGATAAACTTGGTATACTTTTCAAGCAAATTGAATATATTTTGAGTAGACTTCTACTCATATGAGTTGCCATTTCTACTATTGAAAGTGCGAGGGTGTGAGAATGTGATGGTGTGATGGTGTGATGGTAGTGTGATGGTGGGTAAAGAAAACAATCCTAGACATACATTAATGAAGAAACACAAACAATCTGATATTTTCATAAGTATAATTGATAAGCTAATTTTTTGAAAATTTATATAAATAAGAATTAGATTGTTGTATATTGTAAGAATATGATGATAATATATAAGGTATGACAATATAATCATTCATATGAAAGTGACTTAGGAAGTGTGAGAATAATGTCAGAATGCTAATAGTCAGTTTGTAAAGATGATAAATGAAGATATAAAAATGAGTATATGAAAATATGTAGTGTGAGAAGTACAAGGGTGAGATGAGGATGTAAAGATGTGAGGGTATAAGGGTATAAAGATATGGGTGTGAGGATTGTAAGTGTTATGAATGAAGATTGTGAGAATGTGAGAGTGTGAGGATATGAGGGTAAGGGTGTGAGGATGTGAGGATGTGAGGGTATGAGAATATATGAGGTTTGTAAGAGTGTGAGGGTGAGGTGTGAGGGTGTGAGGGTGAGGATATGAGGGTGTGAGGGTGTGAGAGTGAGGTGTGAGGATGTGAGGGTGAGAATATGAGGGTGTGAGGGTATAAGGGTGAGGGTATGAGGATGTGAGGGTGTGAGGGTGTGAGGGTGAGAGTGTGAGGATGTGAGGGTGTGAGGATGTGAGGGTATGAGGATGTGAGGGTGTGAGAATGTGAGAATGTGAGGATGTGAGGGTGTGAGGATGTGAGGGTGTGAGGATGTGAGGGTGTGAGGATGTGAGGGTGTGAGGATGTGAGGGTGTGAGGATGTGAGGGTGTGAGGATGTGAGGGTGTGAGGATGTGAGGGTGAGAGTGTGAGGATGTGAGGGTATGAGAATATAGGATTGTGAGGGTAAGGGTGAGGATGTGAGGGTGTGAGGGTATGAGATTATAAGGATTGTGAGGATGTATATAAGGGTGTAAGGGTATGAGAATATGAGGATTGTGAGGATGTGAGAATATAAGGATGTGAGGATAAGGGTATGAGGGTAAGGATATGAGGATATAAGAGTGAGGGTGTAAGAGGACAAGGATATGAGAGTATAATGATATAAGAATATGTGGGTACAGTATTATAGCCCTCTCCATTTCTTAGTGCCACCATTCTGATTACATATCTTATTTTGTATTAGCCTTAGTCCATTAGTGTCTCTGTTCTCTGATGCACCACTCTGTGCATTCCCTCCACTACAATCCTATGCTTCTTTATTCTCCTTATGTTCCCTCCATTCCTTATTCTAACCCCCAATCCAATCTTCTAGTATATAAGTTGGTACTTCTCTCCTATAACTCCTCAGTATGAATATTGACTTAGTTTCCTCCTCACTTATCTCCTCTAAGTCTCCTTTTCTCTTATCCTGACACTCTGCCCCTATGTGGATTGGACTTGAGCAAGGGCATGACATATAAGTCCTGCAACAAGGTCCTATACTATGCTTCATCTCTGTTACGATTTCTCTTCATTATTCTTCCAATTCTTGTTCTTTCTCTTTACTGAACTTTACATCCCTTTCCTCCAGTCCACGGCCATCCCCACCTTTCTGCCTTCTGATGGTTACACTTTGCTTCCAGGACACTGTCTCCACATTGATGGCACTCACTGCTTTCCGCCATCATGATGTTTTACCCTACCACCATCTTTTCCTATGCTTCTGATCTCGTCTCTTGTGTTTTGGTGATTGATGTTCTGATCTCTGTTTTCTTTTGATCGTGTTTGACACCAGTATATCACCATGGTTTCTTTCTTGTCTTAAAGTATATAAATGAGTCGCACTCTCCTGTAAACTCCAAGCTTAGTCTACTTGGAATAGACGTCTCTAGACTTGAACCCTTGGCTTCACCTGACTCGCTCTTCGGCAGGGCGTTATAATAATTGCTCCCTCTTGAACTGAAGCTCCCAGTCCAAGTCCACGCCTAAACCTTCCCGGTTGAAAGCATAACAATCTCCAATGGACTTCATCCACCTCCATATCTACCTTTAGCACCATTTAAACTTCTATTGGACCAGTTTTCAGAGGACTCAAACTTGACACTCCCCTCCACTGTGTCCAGTGGTACCTACATGCTCTTTTATGTCCC
>JBBPTW010000126.1:0-29656 GCA_038094575.1 Phylloporus cf. nigrescens | reverse complement strand
GGAAACAGGGAAAATTTAACGTCATGCTGAAAACAGATACCCTGCGCATACAACTCAGATCCTGTGGTATTCTATGCAGCCTTCCATTGAGTCTGAAATCCATTCCTGAGTCACTCATGGAGAGTTCTAAAACAGCCAGCGAGATCAGCAGCCATCTTGCAGAGCTGTTTCTGGAACCATGATTCGTTATCTGGTGTCCAGCGGCCAATCCATTGATCACTGGCATAGAATACAGCCTGGGAAGGCCAGAGTGTCAGGCCATCCCTGGAAGTCCCAAGCAGGGCAGCAATTTTTTCTTCATTAACCTCATCATTGTAAAGACCCGGCTTAACGAGCGATGCAGCTACAGTGGGTCCATTCAATGCAGAAATGATGAGATCTTGAGGGCTCAAAATTTCCGAGTAGTGGAGAGCCAGCTGCCACAGAATTCCACTGCATGTAAGGAAACGATGAGCATTGTGTCGAGACAGAATGTTCATGAGGTTTACAGAATAACAGGATTTGGCATCCTGACGAGTCAAATGTTGTAATGGGAGTGATTTAGGAAGAGAAATTGGCACGGGAGGTATGGGGGTTAGGATTCGGAATGAGAAACCTCCAGAAACAAGGAAAGGAACAGCTTGCGATAAGGGACAATTGGGGTGTTCAAGAGCCCATAGTCAAACAGAGCATTCCGTTCAAGCAGGCATACAGAGAATGGTGGCAGTAGGGACAGCGAATGAGTTCACCACAGTCAGGTAGGGTGGGAACAAAAGGTAATCTGCAGGAAACTGTTCCCACAACCAGGTAATAGGAGATGTTATGGAATCCTGTTGAGGCAACAACAAACTGTCAGATAAAAATATCCTAAAACAACAAGAACAATAATAACCTGATCATTGGAAACCTCTTCAGAAATGGGAGGATTGACTTGTGTGGCCTCCCTGGATGCCATGGTAAAGTCCTAATAAAGTGTTAGACACAAGCAAACGAGCAAAAATCAAAAAGTCATACTAGAGATAAATCAGACAGAGCAACATGAGGTTCAACGACAGGCTGCTGAAAACTTGTTAATGAGAAACTAAAAAGAACTATATGAACAGACCGAATTGTTTATAGGACGGGCTGGGGATTCCAGTCAAGTAACTGGGACTGGAGAGCATGATTGACAATCATTGTGAGGGCGATTGGGTGAACAAGGTCATCAAGATATGTCCTATCAGAGATTAGGAAAATAGGCTTCCTGATCAAAAAAAAAAAACCTACTAGATCACAGCAAGCCTCAGAGACTATGCCAGGGGGAGGAACATGCTCTTCACAAGTCATGACAATATCCTTGTAAAGTATAGGTAAAAAAAAAAAACAGGGATAAGTAAGAAACACACTACAGGGTACTGTCAAGGTCCAAGTACAGAATCACTCAGCACGGAAAAAGAATCGAGAACTGGAGAGTGTGATCAACGATCATTGTGAGAATGGTTGGGCAAACAGGGTCATTGAGACATATCCTATCAGAGGTTAGGAAAGCAGACATCCTGATCAAAACAAAAAAACTTACACTGCAGTAAGCCTTAGAGAATGTTCCAGGAGGAGGAATGAGCTCTTCATACGTTGTGGTGATATCCTTGTAAAGTATAGATAAAAACAGATGACATGGACAAGTAAGAGATGTACTGTAGGGGGCTGTTGACATTCAGGTATAGAATTGCTTGGTACAATGCAGGACTCAACAACTAGAGATTCCAGTTGAACATTCAGGACTGGAGAGTGTGATTGATGATCATGCTGGTGGTGATGAGGTGAACGCAAACAACATCTAAGTATTTCCTAACAGAGCAGTTAGGTTGCAATGCAAACAGAAATTAGTTGGATATACATTGTGATGAAGGGGGTGACTGTGAAGCCTGTGAGTGACTGCGTTCAGATCTTGTGGTTCAGAAAATTGTGAATCAGAAGGTCCCAGGTGATATGATGAATGAGGAGAATGGGAGCAATAAGATGGATGAGGTGAACAGGAGTGACGGAATGGACAAGGAGACTGTGAGCAATGAGGCGCATGGCAAGGCCGCAGGTGATGGCACTGAGATGATGAAGGTAGAGAAAGTTGGATGAGGGAAGGGACTACTGTTGGGTCTGTGTCAGAGAAACCTTCTTTATCCATGAGTAGGTCATCAAGCTCAAGTATGCCAACAATGCCAGCAGGAAGGTTGTATGTAGATTCAGTCCTGTCCCTTTGGAGCTGCTTAAAGATCTTCTTGCTCACTTTCTTAAAGCAATTGCTGTACTTCACATAATAGCTCTTCTTGCCTGGTTGTATTGGAGCGTGTCCATAAGGCTGGGCTTGATGTGCTATTTGGCCCTCCTTATGAGCCCTGGCCTTGGATGCCTTGTGAGCAGACATTGCGTCGCAATGTGACTTATCAGCCATACCATCCCAATCCCTAGTGTTGATCAGTTCAGGAGGGAATGGATTGAGGCCATCACAACGACAGAAATAGTAAACAGGGATGTGATCCTTTACAAAGGTTTCGAGATTCTCGAAGGACATGGTCTTGAGATCAAGGACCACACCGCACAGTTCCTGCCTCAACCAAGATCAAACGTTATCGGGGAACTCTGCACATGGATACCTGTAGAAGCAGAAAACAGCCAGACTGATGATGTCTAAAGCTTCAAACCCAGATTCGCTGATAGCGACCTTGAGTATTTCTCATTCTCCATGAGCATGCAAGACTTCTTGGGTAGGCAATGGTGGAAACCCTAGGGTAGATTGTGAAAGCAAGGGAAAGGTGTTTCTTATTTCTTGATGTATTGTGGTGATTTGCTGCAATGAATGGGGGATGTTTGACAAGGCTGGCTCCACAAGGCGGAATGGTGAATAGGTTGTGATCATCCAGTATGCCTCGTACCGAAACAAATGAGAGGAGATCCAACGATACTCCTCAGGGGTGTTGTTGGTGAGCGCAGGGATATAAGGTCGCCAAGGGTGGTTTGGGTCAGGATAATCAGGTGCCTCCAACCACAACTTCAAGTGATCTGGTAACCCAACACTGAAGCCTTGAGTGGGATAAGTCCCATCAATAGAAACGACAATGTTGTCCATGCCAGGGTCCCTGAAATAAATGGGTGAGAAATTGTGTCGCAAGCAGAGCTCCTGAAGCTGAGCCAGAGACACCATGTCGTACTGTGAAGAAACGTGTTGAGCTACATGGCAACTAAAATCGTGGTCGAGCATACAGTTCAAACTCCGAAATACAATGCTGTAAATCAGCAATCGTGTGGGTGGAAGTGGAAGTGGAAGTGGATACTAATCTGCAAAGCAGGCAATATAACATCATCATTCGACAATTCAAGTTGTAGTCCATTTGAATGAGCTAGCCAAGGCTGCTGAGGTTTGGCTTGCTTATGCGGTCTCATTCTCTCGACACAGGCTGGGAAGACATAGGGGATTTCATGTACTCTCTTCATCACCATTGTCTTCATCATGCTGACCAGGATTACCTCCTTCAGGAAATGCAAGATCATCTTCATCGTATCAACCAGGGCCACCTCCCTCTGGAGAGGTACCATCATCTTCATTGTGCCGACCAGAATCGCCTCCCTTGGGAAAGGCGGAATCTTCAGGAAAGGTGGGATTATCTTCATTGCGTCGAGGAGGGTTTCTCTGAGAGGACTATACCAGCATCAGTATGCATCCTATATAAGAATAATAATAATAAAAATATCTGAGGGATTTCTATGGATAGGCGAGTTGATGGTCTGGTTGGGACATCTTTCTCATCATAATCTGGTCTGGATTGCCTTGCTGGAAGTTCATTCAGAGAGCCCACAGCAGTGGTTTGAATCTGGGTGTGGAAGTGCTCAGATAGATAAGCAGATTGTATGGCTTGCTTTTCGTCCTCATCTGCTTGTTGCAGATATCGATACCATGTTTGTTCTGAGCCCAGTTGTCTTTGCTGACCTCTGCAAAATTTGTGACAAAGGCACCACCACTCCTGGTCTGGCATAAGATCAGGTCACTGGAGGAGAGGAAACATACTCTGCATCCATTGTATAGTAAGTATATTCAGTAGGATTCATAGTGGGCGAATAGATCTATGGAAGAACTACTAAGATATAGCACAGTTGAGCGCCGAGATATTGAATGACTGAGATGTAGGAAAATAGCTACTTAGTTTGTTTGGGTATATTGTGAGTACACTTTTGCTACATGACTACCTATTGCTGACTATCATAGTCAATATCCAGAAACCACTTTTCACTGGGCATGACTGTGACCGATCATGGAGGGAATTGATCTTAATTGTACTGGAAACATGGAATTTTAATGATTACAATTCTTGACAGTCAGACTAGCCTGCCAGTTGATTGGTACTAACCACAACATATGAATATGGTATTCATTAGTGATCAGTATGTGATCAGTAGTTGCTTCTTGGTGTGGTCAGTCTAAGTTAGTACATACACATCTCATCAGTATACTAATCATAAGACATAAATATATTCATATCACTGGTGTCCGTGACAGTACCATTCCACCAACTGATGGAAATAACTAACCACCAATGACGGAACCATGAAGATTGGAAGACGACCTCATAGCCAGTACTGCTTGTGTCTATTATATAGATACTGATCGTGATGTTACATTATTAACCAATTTCAGACTCCTTAGTTATCTACTGATTAAGATAACTAACTTGAACTGTTTGTTGCTTTGTTGTTGTAATGATTCTAAAATCCTTCTATTGTACTGCAGATATGGCATCTACCTTTCTTTTTGAGTTGTATACCTGTTTGTTATGGCGCGATATGGTTTGTTTATGTTTTGCACAGCTCTACTGTCGTTTCAACTCCAATGCTTGTCTGCATGACGTCCAATATCATCGTATATGACCCATCAAACATTGCTGATGCTACTGGGCGTGCGGAGGTACTCTCTGTCTAGAAGCCTGCCTATCACTGCGATGAGATTGTTCGATGTGATCACACAAAGAGGTGCTCTAAGTACGCCCTTCATTTTATTTACTCGATGTTCTACACTGTTCTCCCCTACACACGAGTCAGACTGCTTGTCCCCTCGTGTGTCAGGATGGGTTCGAAACCACTTCCTTTCTCAGTTTGTTCCTTTTGATGATGTGAACATCCTCATTCTGTATTGATACAATTATTTGGTATCCGTACGGCACGAACATTGTTATGTTATCCCTGGCATGGACACCATTGGTTTTTATTTCGTATTTCTTTGGCTGCTACACCAACCTGTGTTCTCTATCCTCATCTTTGTCATCTGGGGGAACATTGCTCCCTAATGGACAATGAACCAGCCTGTCAATGTTTTCGTGGCGCCTACATCACGTCGTCAACTGATTTCAAGTACCTGTCTTCCTGCGGCATCCCAGTCTTTTATCTTACCGGCTCTTTGTCCTCTGGATTACCTCCCTCTTGATATGTCTGCATCACCAAGGTTTCCTCTCTCTGTGAGTTCCTTAGGTGGACCAACATCAATGTGACATGACAGAACAAGGACATCATCAAAGGGAAGCTTCTACATAGCAAGCCACTCATGTTCTACCCTCACTACATCGACCATTCTGATCCCCTGGCATTTGAGTGCACTGCTTGTGGTTACGGTCCCCGAAAAGATACAATATGTTTCGATCGTCACTTGATCATGGATCTGCCCAGTGGTAAGTGCCCTGGATATCTTATCTTTCCTTGATTGATTTTCCGCAGAGTGTCCAAGTCTATCCCTGGTAAATCCAAACCCCAAGACAGCAACTGGCACTGCCAAATCAAGAGTGTTCACGAAGAACGGCCTTCTTGAGGCTGTGATTGGGATTACTTCTGGCATTACCATGCCATTTGGGATGGTCTCCCCAAATATACAAGTCCAGAGTTCCCTGTTCCATCCCATGGTACGCATTTCACACACATGGTTCCACCCGTTTACCTCTTGTCCAATGTCCAACCTGACGAAAAATGCACCAAAGTATGCTTTACTTGGGTTGTTTGGCACAATATCTAATTCTCCCTGTTTCCTCTTGGTCGATTGACGAATCTGTGACACCATTTAATAACCTATCTATTTTAATATATGTTGTTTTCATTGAACTACGGACATAACTGAACGATATTGTAGTGTGGTCAGTGGCATGATCAGTAATGTCATCCCAATGGTCAGCATGTGTGACTAGTATATTCATGTTATGGTCAGTTATGGTAAATCGTGCTCAGTACGGTTATCTGCTCCCTCCGAGCGTGGTCATACCGTGATTAGCATTGTGCCAATGACCATAACCATGTCAACACAGATTGAACGTGATGCTAATTGACTAAACTAGCCTCAGCTGAGAGAAGTAATCTGGAACGACTTGCTTTATCCAATTGTCGATTGGTGGACTTACGTAGTCGGGTCAGGCATGTCAGAGTTGGTTCGTCACATATTGGTCTGTCACACTGAGTGTCATGTGAAACCCGGTGGTCACACAAGAGCTTGTTCAGTCAATTTTTTTTATGCCAACCACCACTCATTACAATGCTGATCACCAGTTGTTAGCAAAGTTTTATTATATTGTGCTATTATACTGATGACTGGCTGATTACTGGTTCCAATCACCTTGTTTGCTTGTGTTTATGGTATAGACTCGGACATATCAAAGTTCCATCTCCTTGTTCTCAACTTAGATTCGTCACTTCTGACGATGTGAATGTCGTCGTCATTTCATGTTTACATGGCGTGGATGCCATACTGGGTCCCATTCTTGTTTGTGGACCATTCTTTGCCTTGTTGGTAAGCAGCGTTGCTCAATTTGAAATTCTGCCTGCTAGATCCCATTGTTGCGTGTGGACCATAGCCTAGCCAGGGTTCAATGGATGACACCCCTAGTTGTTGAAGGTCTCCATCATACCCCCAAGTCACTGGTGTGTATGCTGGGGAGTTTCCTTGCATGCAAGTTCTGCCTAGAATACTAAGGCTGCAATTCAGAAGTTTTGGAACTGCTCAAGTCCCAACCATGGCTAAATGCAAATGCGAATTCTCAGATGCACAGATATGTTATATCCTTTGATTTGCAAACTAATCTCACTTCTTTCTCTCCAAGTACGAACACATCAAGAAACAGAACAGGGATTGCCAGTGCAGATGTCATGCAAAAATGTGGGGTTTTTTCCCATTCTTTGACTTGATCTCATTAGTTTTTTTGAACCAGGACCACTGAAGAGAAGGAGCGGGAAAAGGTCTGCAACAGCGAGGCGAAGTGTTGTCCAAGGTCCGTTCTCTGCATTTTACCTCACCTTCTTGTCTTCTGACATCTTCTCCTGACATAGGACACATTGACCACAGCAGGGTGACGTGAACACAGAGCTAGCAAGGCTAGTAGAACGAGCTGTTCAAGAAGTAACTGCAAGGCACGAACTATCTGGTCCTTCATGCACAGTTCCTCCACCCACAAAGAATTCTGACCAACTTGATCAGTCTACCCCCACTGGATCATCTCGTAGCCCCCCCGTATCCCTTCTTGAGATAACATTTTGGAAATCCCCTCCTCCACAAAGCAATCAATACATTAGGCCAGTGAGCAAGAACCCAGCAGTGAAGAGGGCCGTGACCAAGAGGACCTGAGCTGAAAAGCGCTCATCCCGACAGTCATTCATGCATACATCAGTTATGTATCCAGAACTAATGGTAAATCTATTCCACCACCCCCAGAGTCCCTCTCACTCTGCACTCGAAATGACTGTACCTCGATATCTTCCAACATTCTATGTATCTTATTCGACCATAGGTGTAGTCTTTACCTCTGACTGACTCGATCTGACAAGATACAGACTTTGTCTTCATACTGGCTATGAGTTGCAAGTGCTCCTTGACCGCTCAGGTTCTCATGCATCATGGCTTCTTCCCTACCATGCCATCCCAACCCTGCATGGCTGTCTCAATTGAAGTGCTTGCATTCTATCGCACCTTGTCTGAACACTTGTGCAGCACAGTCAACGCTCTGGCTCTTGCTTTACGAACCTATTTCATTCGGCAAGGATATCAGATTGACAATAGTGATGTAAGTGGTTGTTTTTTTATTATCATCTTGCACTATTATTAATTTTATTTACAAAATTGACCACAGGAGTTGTTCTACCATGGCCTGGGCGCTGTGGTGAAGTGGTTTGACAGATTGGAGGAAGAGGCCAAGAGGGATATAGGAGGTGTCATTCGACTAGCTTGTGATCAGGTTCAAAAGACCCCATGACCACATCAGCTGACCCCATGTAGTATAGAGCCGTCAGAGCCTCATTCCCCCCCATATTCAACTGAGTTCCACTCTCATTCCCACCCAATCATCCTGCCGTCGCCAATCCCTTCCCATGGATAACACTGCGCTAACTTTGTACTTGCTCAGGGTGGCAAGGACGAGGTTACAACTTGGCACACAGTAACTGTCAAAATCATTTGGAGCATGCCCTCAGTATTCCTATCCCTGCGACTCTGATCAAACAGACACTCACTCACTCCATAGCATTTCTCTGTCAATCTAACTCCAATTCCGTCAGGTGTACCTTCTGTAGATCTTCATGACAACCACAGGATCTGGCACAGTTTATTTGAACCCAGGGATGTGGCGATGCTAGCCTTCCCAACAGCCTGCATCAATGATATTTGTGTCAACAGCTGCATTGCACTTCTTCTGTCTATGATGGATCCTCCAGTAACACGCCACTTTGCCGTATTCTCTACATTTGATATTCCTTGTGCTCGTCACAAGATAGATTCTCAGCTGTTCAAGTCAGTGAAGCACACTGAATTCTGGTCCAAAGACACATGGATCTTTCTGATTCATTGCCCAAGCCATTGGGTCTTGTGCATTGCAGACCTCCGTCGGCAGGAACTTCGGCTTTTTGATAGCTTTGCTGCTGAGAAACTGTGGCACAGCGATGTGAATGTATGTTGTTTCTGTCTTCTGTAGCTCCTACTAATGTCCAACTCTAGGAAATCATGGAATTCATATCTCGTTCACTCTCTGCTGCACAAGACAAGTTTCCAGATGAGATTTGCACAGGCCCTGGCCTCTGGACGGCGTATCCTGTGACTGTAAATTGGCTGGTTACCTATAATGACCACGCTAAGCTGTGCTGCAGACCTCCCCATCACAGACTAATGGCTATGACTGTGGCATTTGGGTGATAGCTACTGTGGCAGTAGCACTATGGGGTTTCAGCTCCATGGGGTTAACTGAGAACAACATGCTGCAATTCAGACATTATTTACATACTTATGTTAGACTCCTTGTGTGACGGACTAATCACACAAATATAGTACTCATGGTATAACATGGTCAGTGCTGTGATAAGTAATCATAGCCAGCACTAGTGATCAGTATAGGTGATCAGTTCCAAAGTTCTGTGGTCAGTATCATAATCAGTTCCTTCCGTGGTCAGTGTTGTAATCAGTACAGTGACCAATACTCATGTTTGGTAGCTGGTCTTCAGTTTCGTGTTGATTACTATAGCTTGTAATACTGATTACCCACTGATAGCTGCACTAGTACCAGACATTGTAGGGTGTATATTTGTTCACACCAACTACTCATTGCATGACAGACCAATTCTTGCGTGACAACTGGGCCTTGCATGACATTCAGCATGACACTGATCAATTACTGATCACGGAAGGAATCTATGACCACACTGGGAATAATTTACTACCTCTACAACATCTTGGCAGGAAAGGAGGGATGCATCCGCTGACACAGTCCGAGTTGTGTGGATCATGGTGGGTGGTTTGTGAACCAAATCACGAGTATGCAACAGTACACGTTGTAGGAGCTTACTGCTCCCTACATTTGCAGACATTGTTTTCCCCACCTCTCTAGGTCATAAAGAGTTCTACCCATCCCTCAAGATGTCTCCCCATGTCCCTATGTCTATCCACTCGCGATCAAGTACGTATCTGTTTATTCCAGTACTGGACTAACACCAGACTGCATATCTGGTATACTATCTGGTCATTCATCTGGTCACTCGTTCTGCTTTCTACGTTTTATTTTTATTTTGTTTCTCTCTTACTCATATAGACTTATTGACCACCGTACAGACTAATCAGTCTTTGTATGCCTGCATGGTCTGTGAGCTCTTTGTATGTTTATTCTCTCTATTGAGTTCAGGTCATATCTTATCTCACTTTGTACCTTAATACCACCATCACTGGACTCCAGCTGTCACTTATATTCTAACTTCATATTTCGTTTCTGGATACTGTTGGCAGTTGACTGATGCTGTCACTTTATTCTTATCCGTACCTTACTTAGTTGCAAGGTATGCCTAGACTATAAAAATCTTGTACTTGTTCCAAATGAGTAGGTTTTTGCACCCCATTGTCCGTCTCACTAAGTGTCAGACTCTACCGTCAAGTCTTCATGACACTTTCCCTCATCATTTGTTTTTTTGTCTTTGCCACTGTTCATTCTATCTAACATATCCAGTATGCTATCTGGTACCGGAAACTACACATCTGCTTCACTTACGAGTCCGAAGTCGACCAGACTTGTTCATTTGTGCTCAGGTCTTCTCATAGCAACACCTTCTCACTCTACCAACCTTACCAAGGAACCCCTAGGACAAGTCTAACTTGTACCCACCACTTTTAACATCATCCAACTTTTTATTATTCTTATAACATAACAACTAGAACAAAATACATGCATGTATCTATTCCATTCCTTGCCACACCTCAAGACCATCATATCAGGCAAAATCCTCTCCTGGATCATCACAAGCACGGTTAGAGAAATATGGGTATTCTTTATTGATGTCCTTGTAACCCAAAAGTGTGGAAAGGTCTTGAGCGATGGACTTCCCATATGCTCATCCGTGTGACTCATCATATATAATTCATCAAACGTTGCCGATGCCATTGGGTGTGTGGAGGTACCCTGGGCCAGTGAGTATTTTTATTTCTGACATCTATCAGCTATGCCCGGTCTTTGTGTCTAGAAGCTTGTACATCACTACAATGAGTCACACAAAGAGGTGCACTAAGTACGCCTTCATTTTATTTACCTGACTCTCTATGCTGGCTTTTCTTTTCTCCATACCTTGACTTCCTCACCTCTCAGCCTGTCCCTACACGTGAGTTAGACTGCTTGTCCCATCACGTGTCAGGACAAGCTTGAAACCACTTCCTTTATTGGTTCATTTCTTCTGACAATGTTAACATTCTCATTCTATATCAATGCAATTATTCAAGTTGTATCCATATGGTGCAAACTTCGCTATGTTCATGGCGTGGATGCCATCTGTTTTTACTCCGTATTTCTTTAGTTACTATCTTTATATACAGAAGCTTGTCTGCCACTGCAATAAGGTTGTTTGATGTGGTCGTGCAAAGAGGTGCTCTAAGTATACCTTCATTCTATGGATTCGATGCTCTATACTGGTTTTTCTTTTTCGTTCTAGATTCCTTGTCTCTCGGCTCATTCCTATAGATGAGCCAGACTACCCTGGGCTGGAGTAAATACAGTGATGACTGTCTTGATATTGGTACTATACGTGACAAATCACAAGAAATCATTACCATCATGATGATTCAACAATATGACAACCACAACAACATCAGAGATGTCCATTTGCAAGACTCCTCAATGATAATCATAAAGACGAGGTTGACTATCCACTGAGATTCGATGATCTGCTTAAGATGGGCACGGGAATCAGAGGGAGAGACAGTGAAGCTTACTTCCCTGATCCACTTGGGGGTCAGAGGAAGTCCTGGTGGGTGACCAGAGTTGTTCTCAATGACGAGCTGATAGTCAGGAATGGTCATTTCCCAGGACCCCTCAGGTTTTAGGTAGGAAAGCGGCTTGTTCAGGCTGCTGTTGAAGTTGAATATGTATTTGTTGTGACCAACTTCTGTGGTGAAGGTGCCGATAATGCGATTGAGAGCCATGACAAATGCTTTGCACACTGAGGATGGCTTTGAAGTGACCAAATGGCATTCACACCACATAAACACAGAATGACAATGTTCATGCCGTTGTGGGGAGGTGACCAGGATGGGCAGAGGGCCAGAACCTGTCCTGAAATGCGAGAGGACAAACAGTCTAGCTTGCATGGAGGAGTAGGTGGGGTGACGAGACGGCTCCATGACAGAGAAGAGAAAGGAGTAAGCGTGGAGTATAGCGATGAACTCAGAAAGAGCATACCTGGAGCGCCTCACGCATGCAACCCTGATGAGATGGCAAACCATGAGGACAACCTATTACCAAAGAACGAGAATGAATACAGGCGATTTGATGGCATACACACCATCTGAAAGGCAGACAAAGAGCAACACTCACGCCCCCAAAGAGAAAATAGTGGGGTAGAAATGTACAGGATGATATATATGACATTCACACCGCATAAACATGGAATGGCAATGTCAGAAGCGACAAGATGGATGATATCTATAACAAACACAAGCAAACAAAGTGTTGGGTGGGTAATTGGCTAGTAATTAGCAACACTATCATTAGCTATTCGAAATTTCACATATCGTGGACACACAACTACACATGTGAACAAACAAATATTGAGTAGCCATTGCGTGACGGACCAACTCTTGAGTGCTTGAGTGATGGGTAAGTCTTGCATGATGCTTGTCTTGTGCGACAGACTGACTCTTGCGTGATGGGTCAATTCTTGTGCAATGGACCAACTCTTGCGTGACAGATCAACTCTTGTATGACAGACCAACTCTTGCGTGATGGACCAACTCTTGTGTGATGGACCAACTCTTGCATGATGGACCAACTCCTGTGTGACGGACCAACTCTTGAATCTTCATGACACGTCGTGGCTTATTGGTACGATAATCAGTACATAATCACACAAATATAGTACTCATTGCATAACATGGTCAGTTCCATGATCAGTATTTCAGTTTCTTCTGTGGTCAGTTAGTTTTCTCCATGGTCAGATGTGTTTAGTATCGCAATCAATACAGTTATCAATACTCATGCTTGGTGGCTGGTTATTTCTTAGTGGTACTTAGGAAGATGAATGAACAGAAGTTGCACAAGCTGGAATAAATAATCATGAGTGAACCAAGGGGGGCAATAGAGAGCAGAACAGGTCACTTGCACCACATGCTGTGAAGATGAAGCTCAGGGTATGCACACCATCTAGCTGTCCTCGTTGACATATTTGCCTTTGGATATTTGCAAAACCACATTGTGAATTCAGACAATCCTTGGAGTGGACCAAGCTACCATCAGAAGCAATGTCAAATAGCCAGCTGTTAATTAAGGCTACCTGAACTACCTTACACTGGAAGATTTCGAACAGTAAAAATGAAACAAGATAATATTATCATAGTTCTGTCAGTTGATCAGACAGAAATGGGGAAAATTTAACGTCATGCTGAAAACAGACACCCTGCACATACAACTTAGACCCTGTGGTATTCTGTGCAGTCTTTCATCAAGTCCAAAATCTATTCCTGAGCCACTCACAGCAAGTTCTGAAACAGCCAGCAAGATCAGCAGCCATCTTGCAGAGCTGTTTCTGAAACCATGATTCGTTGTCTGATGTCCAATGGCCAATCCATCGATCACTGGCATAGAATACAGCCTGGGGAGGCTAGAGTGTCAAGCCATCCCTGGGAGGCCCAAGCAGGGCAGCAATTTCTTCTTCATTAACCTCATTGTTGTAAAGACCTGGTTCAATGAGTGACACAGCTACAGTGGGCCCATTCAATGCAGAAATGACAAGATCTTGAGGGCTCGAAATTTCCGAGTAGTGGAGAGCCAGCCACCACAGAATTCCACAGCACATAAGGAAACGACAAGCATTGTGTCGAGACAGAATGTTCATGGGGTTTACAGGATAACAGGACTTGACATCCTGATGAGTCAAACGTTGTAATGGGAGTGATGCAGGAAGAGAAATTGGCATGGGAAGCATGGGGGATAAGCGACGGAACAGACGAGGAGACTGAGCGACGAGGCACATGGCGAGGCTGTGGGTGATGGCACTGAGATGATGAAGGTAGAGAAAGTTGAATGAGGGAAGGGACTACTGTTGGGTCTGTGTCAGAGAAACCTTCTTCATCCATGGGCAGGTCATTAAGCTTGAGTACGCCAACGATGCCAGCAGGAAGGTTGTATGTGGATTCAGTCCCATCTCTCTGGAGCTGCTCAAAGATCTTCTTGCTTGCTTTCTTGAAGCAATTGCCATACTTCACATAATAGCTCTTCTTGCCTGGTTGCATCGGAGCACATCCATAAGGCTAGGCTCGATGCACTATTTGGTCCTCCTTACGAGCCCTGGCCTTGGATGCCTTGTGAGCAGACATTGCACCACAATGCGACTTATTAGCCATACCATCCCGATCCCTAGCGTTGATCAGTTCAGAAGGAAATGGATTGAGGCCATCACAATGACAGAAATAGTAAACAGGGATGTGATCCTTTACAAAGGTTTCGAGATCCTCAAAGGGTGTGGTCTCGAGATCAAGGACCACACCATGCAGTTCCTGCCTTGACCAAGATCGAACATCATTGGGGGGCTCTGCCCATGGATACCTGTAGGAGCAGAAAATGGCCAGACCGATGATGTCTAAAGCTTCAAACCCAAATTCACTGATAGTGACCTTGAGTATTCCTTGTTCTCCGTGAGCATGCAAGACTTCTTGGGTAGGCAATGGTGGAAACCCTAGGGTAGATTGTAAAAGTGAGGGAAAGGTGTTTCTTATTTCTTGATGTATCATGGCGATTTGCCGCAACGAATGGGGGATGTTCAACAAGGCCGGCTCTGCAAGGTGGAATGGTAAATAGGTTGTGATCATCCGGTATACCTCATACTGAAACAAACAAGAGGAGATCCAATAATACTCCTCAGGGGTATCATTGGCGAGTGCAGGGATATAAGGTCGCCAAGGGTGGTTTGGGTCAGGATAATCAGGCGTCTCCGACCATGACTTCAAGTGATCTGGTAACCCAACACTGAAGCCTTGAGTGGGATAAGTCCCATCAAGAGACACTACAATGTCGTCCATGCCAGGGCCCCTGAAATAAATGGGTAAGAAATTGTGTTGTGAGCAGAGCTCCTGAAGCTGAGCCGGAGATACCATGTCATACTGTGAAGAAATGCGTTGAGCTACACGGCAACTAAAATTGTAGTCAAGCATACAGTTCGTTCAAACTCCAAAATACAATGCTATAAATCAGCAATCATGTGGATGGACGTGGAAGTGGAAGTGGATACTAACCTGCAAAATGGACGATTCAAGTTGCAGGCCGTTTAAATGAACTATGTAGCCAAGGCTGCCAAGATTTGACTCGCTTATGTGGTCTCATTCTCTTGACATAGGCCACAGAGACCGAGACAAAGAAGCTCTGGATGATGCCCAATAACGTATTCCATCAAAGACCAAGAACAAGACGTCTGTGGACCTTGACAACCTGAGAGGATCCAACTCTACGACACCCTCAAGGAAAGTATTTGAAACTATAGCAGTAGGTAGGACGATCAAAGTAGACAGATGGCATTCACACCAGGAAATATAATGGATGATGCCCATGCCGTACAAAGAATAAAAACAAAATGAATGGCATCCACACTGAGTACAGTCTATTCTGACCAAGGCAACCATATTCATTTCATGTCACCAGAGAATAAGTAAAGGGAGAGGATGAGACTTGAGCCCATCCTGACACATGAGAGAACAAACAGCCAGGCCCATGTGTAGGAACAACCTGAAAGGAGGAACCAATAACCCTATGCAAGAATAACAAGACAAGCATAGAGGATCAGGTTGGGTTAAAATGAGGCACACCTGAAATGCCTCTGTCTGCAGCCCTCTAAAGCAGAGTCACTAACGATGTTCACGTCGCCAGATATTAGGAGCGTACCCAAAGTACCTCTCTGTGCTACCCTATCATGATTGTTGAACATGCTACCTGGAAGAGGTGCACAACGAAGCATACAAAGCCAAAGTCAGGATACAGAGAAAAAAAAAGCCAGTGTAGAGAGTTGGGTAAATAAAATGAAGGCATACTTAGAGTGTCTCTTTGCCATAGTGATGTACGAGTTTTTAGACACAAAGACCAGGCATAGCTGATGGGTGTCAGAAATAGAAATGCTCACTGGCCCAGGGTACCTCCACATGCCCAGTGGCATCGGCGATGTTTGATAAATCATATATGATGAGTCATGTGAAGGAGCATTAGAGTCAAAATGACAGTGTCATAGTAGAGCTGTGCAAAACATAAACAAACCCATCGCCTATGACAAACAAGTGTACAACTCAAAAAGAAAGATAGATGCAGAGAAGGATTTTATAATATCATGTCATGAGGAATAAAATTGCATATTCCATGACAGTAGACAGTGAATGGAAATGATAAATGTCGGGGCCATCATGCGCCTCACAACAACAAAGCAACAAACAGTTAGTATCATAATCAGCAGATAATTGAGGAGTCCGAAGTAGTAGTTAATAATGTAACATCGCAATCAGTATCTATGCCAATGCATGATGAGCAAGGCAATAAGTAATAGACACAAGTAGTACTAGTTATGAGGTCAATCTTGTGATTCCATCACTGGTGGTTAGTTGTTTTTATTGGTCAGTGGAATGGTACTGTGGACACTGATCAGGCTAGTCAAGGATTATAATGGGTATATGCCTGATGGTTCTCTATCCCAAGCGATATAAAATTTTCAGATCAAGAACAACACCACGCAGGGCATCTCCCAGCTGAGGTAAAATATCATTGAGGGGGGATGGTCCGAGAGGTTTGTTGTAGATACATGAACAAAAGACACACAAGCCAATGATGTTCAGAGCTTCTATTCCAGCTCGAGAGACAGCAGCTTCGATGCTTCCTCGACTGTCTTTGGTCAGCAGGAGATTAGGAGAGGGTTATGGGGGGAGAGTGAAGTCCTGCTTGGAAAGCCAGGGAAAGTATTTCGTGGTGTTTTGACAGATTATTGAGATTTCTCTGAACGAAGGAATGACATGGCAGAATGCTAGTTCAGTGAGCTGGAATGGTGTGAATTGCGTAACCATCTGGTACACCTCGAATCGAAATAGGCATCAGTTGACCCAATGAAAACGTTCATTGATTTCATTACAAACATCAGGAATGTATGGTTGCCAAGGGTGGCGAGGATCAAGGTAATCAGGGGACTCCGACCATAACTTCATGTCTTCCTTTAGATGGATGCTAAGGCCATGTGTAGCAAAAGTCCCATCAAGAGATACGATGATGTTATCTGTGCCAGGCTGACGGAAAAAGATGGGTGAGAGATTGTGTCTGGTACAAAGTTGTTGAAGCTCGGCAGGTGAGACCATGTCGAGGTACATGTAAGGTGAGAAGTGCATGACATGACAAGGTGTGACTCAATGGGTAGTCTGCGCGTACATTTAAATTGAAAGTCAGATGGCACAAAGTACTGATTATCATGCTGAACTCTAGAGGTGAACTCGGAGTCGTGGGATAGTCAGAAGATGTAGAAAAGGTAGAACATGGCTGTATACCTGTAGCTTTAACCTATAGAATACCCTAGTAGTCACTAAAGTAAAGGTACTGCACGAAAATCCTAAGTATGCTAATGCTTATATAATCTGGTGGCTGTACAACCGCATACCGTTTGTCTATCTGTAATATCCAACAGAAGAGTCGTCTGTTGATGTGATCTACACATCGTAGTGCATGAAAGGACCCCATCCTCAGTATGAGCTAAATGAAAACTAATCCTGTGCTTCTCAGTCACAGTGAAAACAAGGATCTTGATATTTCTATTTATGTCTTATGATTAGTATACTAATTATTAGTGGAGCGATCTGCAGTCTCCTCGACTGCATCGTATCTGTGATTGGTAACTGTGATTGGTACATGCAGAAGATCAGTATATATCAATATGTACTAACTCAGACTGACCACACCAAGAAATAACTACTGATTACATACTGATCACATGTGAATACTATATTCATGTGTTGTGATCAGTACCAATCAGGCCAAGTCAACTGTCTGACTGTTAAGAATTGTAATCATTAAAATTCCTTGTTCCCAGTAAGATAGATTCCTTCCATGATCAGTCATAGGTCATGGATCATATACCACCATCTCAGCAAGCTTATAGACATCAGATGTCTATTAAAGTAACCTCAACTGATAGATGTGCTGTGGAACTACCTTCTTGATATAATTTTGACACGGATGGACTTTCAGAGTTGGATCAGTTGCACTATATATAGTTGGTCTGTCATGTATCAATGTGGTCCATCACACAACTTGAAGCTGATCCATCATGCAATAAGTAGATCCATCACACTGAGTGTCATGCATGACCCAGTTGTCACACAAGAGTTGGTCCGTCATGCAATGGTTAGTCAATACTCTTTTTTACGCCAGCTACTCATTAAATACTGATCACCATTTGTTAGTAAAGTTTTATTGTATCGATGATGCAACACTGCCTATATGGAATGTGGTAATATTACTACTGCTGATTATCAACTTCCAAAGTTCTTCTTCTTGTTTGGTTGTGTTTACAGTTTAGACATCTTCCATCTTCTTGTTCTTGGCTCAGATTTGTTGCTTCTGACAATGTGAACATCGTTATGTTGGAACTACAGACCGTTTACTTACTTCTCGACCACATTTTTCCTACTCGCTTACCTACATTTCCTTATTTGGGCACTGTAGCAGTTACATGCTGACGCCACGCATCCTCTCCTTTCAGTCTGGTACCGCTCGACTGGAGGTGAGCTATGATACATATTCATTACCACATACCTTACTGACATAGGGTAGTGTACTTACTCGTTACAGGTACATAGTCCCCTTAGTCTCATACCACTCGACTGGAGTGTGTTGGAAATAGAGCAAACTATAACAAGTGAGTATGTCATTTCAATGTTTATGCAGCATGAATGCCGTACATCATTTCTTGTCGCCCTTTGTCTGCCTTTCAGATGGCATGTACGTCATTGAATTGCCCGCATTCATTCTCATTCTTTGGTGATATGTCATCCTTGTGGTTCGCTGTCTCATTGGAGTTGTGCGCATGAGGCGCTCCAGGTATGCTCTTGCTAAATTTCATTGATATACTCTGCTTTCACTCCTTTCTCTTCTCTGTCTCACTGTTCCACCTGCTTCTACATGCAAGCCAGACTATTCGTCCTCTTGCATGTCAGGACAGGTTCCAGCCCTCTCCTTATCCTAGTCGCCTCCCCACAACAACATGAATGTCATCATTCTGTGTTTGTGTGGCATGAACGCCATTTGGTTACTTTGTTCTGCCCCCTCTTTTATCACATCCCTTTGGTGCCATGAACATCATCTTTGTCATTTTTGTTCCAGATGGTGCATACGTCATTGAATTGTGTGTCCCAGTCTTCGTTTAGTAGTCATGTATTACTGTGATCAATACTTTATATATCAGTAGTGACATCGGATCGTCGATCCTACGATGAACATAAAGTCCCTATGATCTATCTACCACTTCTATGCAATGCGTGTGTAGCCAAGTCTCGTGTCAACGCACTCTTTCGATGCTTAACGTACCAAATCCCCCAGTTTGTACATATTATTCACCCAAACATGCTATTGTGCACCCACCTTGTTTGTTGTCCACATCCACTCTACTGTTGTTCTGTCATAGGACTCCCAAATTCGTTGCTCTACATTCTTACCACAAACACACACAATGCCCAAGGCAAGTTAAAGATCTAGGTTGATGCCACCTAACTGACTTCCTTCAATGCCAGGATTGGTCAGCTACTAACAGGAGAGCCTATAAATGGAAAAAGGAGAGACTTCAAACGTGCGCAAATACAAAAGAACTGATTCCTTCATGTACTGACTTTGATCTTAGTGATCTGGGGGTGCTCAAGGCATTCAAACAGAGGCAACGTGATGCACAGAAAAATTATCACGAACACCACAATCTAAGGCCACCCACTAACGAGCAGGAAAGTGACGCTAGACCCTCTACAATCCCTGTCCCTGTCTACTCGGCACTCTTAGCTGGGGCTTCTTCTAACTGGACTGGCACCACACCCAGGGTCAGGCTGTCTGCTATTCCCATTGACCCTGCACTCACGACTGGTCCCTCCTACGTTCTGCATGTCCCTCAGGCTAGTACGCCCACCGACGCAGCCCCAACTTCCAGTTCCAGTCCCAATTGGAAGCTTGATTTCGTCTCTGAGGTATGCAGAATCCAAGTTTCTGAGTCTGCCACAGTCATTGAATGGTCCGGTGAACTCAGGATGATCGCTCCCACTCTGAAATGGAGTAACATGAACATACTTCAACCTGACAAAGCATACGTTCGTCGCATCGCTTCTTTCCTGCAGGCCATTCCAGGAAGCCTGTATGTCGACTTCCTGGATGCCTCTTCTTACAAGTGCCCCTTCGACCTCGTTGCTGATGTACACAAGTCACTTTCGGTTGGTCACCCAGTTGTTGTCTGCAATTTCAAAGATACCAGCTCATTCGAGCTCAGTGACGACAGTCTTCTTCATTCATTTGGGATATCATCAAACATGCGAATCAATATGCATGGTTTGTTTCTATCCACTCTGTTCGTTCCATTGTTAACATACTCTGAAAATGCCAGCAAACGTGTCATGGATTTTTCGCACCCCCATGTTGGCAGAACGATGTCTGAGCTACTGTCTGGGATCAATGACCCTACTCAGTGCCATTTCAGTCTTGATATCCCTTTAGTCCACCACACCATGCCTCCATCCATCAGGCATGTAAACTCGCACTAACCATTGCTTGCTTGGTATTTACTATGTATATATAGCATGCTCGATGATGGTCTCACTGTGGGGTGGAGCCAGACCCAGCGTGATGCACCATTCGAGAAGTGCAAGGTATCAGCAGACAATCTAGCCGTTCATTCCTGTGGCCTAGTGCACCAAGCTGGTGTCTTCACTTATTCTCACCAAGATGCAGATGGAGATGCTACCTATGTCCTTGGGGTTTCTGGCTTGAAGATCTGGATTTTCTATTTCCTCCACGATAAAACCAAGTCTTACGAGGAGATATTGGAGATTCTCACCACCTTGATCAACACTGACGAAACTGAGCATTCCGACTTGCACGCCGAAATCGTCTACATCTATCCTGGCAATTTGCTGTAGGTTATCAATCTTGTTTGATGTTCCCACTGACAGACTCTCTCCCAGCATCCAACCTCCAGGCCAGGTCCATGCAGTGTACACGCCCATCACTTCTTTCACCACCAGTGGTCACTTTTATTCATATGACAGTCTCCATCTCACTGAACTTTCACAGCATCTCGACATGCAATGCAAAGGGAGCCTCACGAACCAGATCCACCACCATGCATTTGAGACCCTTGTCCAGATGATCATCAGTCTCCCTCATTCGGATCCGAAGTAGGGTAAGTTATACCTTATTCTCGTCCACTGTCTTGTCTGATTGGGGTAGAGTTTGGAAGACACTCATTGGCTGTGCTATGCCTGATGGTTCTCTATCCTGAGTGATATAAAATGCCTGGGCATGACATCCAAATGACAAGACCGATACAACATGGGAAGTCCATTGCTCAAGACTTTTTCATCCTTTTGGGTTACGAGGACGTCGATGAAGAACACCTATATTTCTCTAACCATGCTTGTGACGATCCAGGAGAGGATTTTGCCTGGTATGATGGTCTTGAGGTGTGGCAAGCAATGGAATAGATGCATGCATGTATTTTGTTCCAGTCATTACGTGTACTGTTGCATACTTGCGATTTGGTTCACAAACCACCCACCACAATCCACACAACTTGGGCTGTGTCAGTGGACGCATCCCTCCTTTCCCGCCAAGATATTGTAGAGGCAGTAAATTATCTCCAGTGCAGTTATCAATTCCTTCTGTGATCAGTAATTGATTAGCATCACACTAAATGTCATGCAAGGTCCAGTTGTCACACAAGAGCCAGTCTGTCATGCAATAAGTAGTTGATGTGAACAAATATACACCCTACAATGTCTGGTACTAGTGCAGCTATCAGTGGGTAATCAGTATTATAAGCTATAGTAATCAACACGAAACTGGAGACCAGCCACTACTGACCACAGAAGGAACTGATCACTAGTACTGGCTATGGTTTACTGATCACAGCACTGACCACGTTACACAATGAGTACTGTATTCATGTGATTATGTACTGATTATTGTGCCAATAGTAGCCGTGATTGAACACAATTCTAACTAACTAGATTAGCCTCAGCTGAGAGGAGTGCTCTGGAACCACTTGCTTTGTAAAATGTTGACACAGACGGACTTGCGGGGTTGGGTCAGGTGCAGCAGCAATATCACAACAGATCAACATGATATATTACATTCAAATGGAGGTAGGACACGAACAAAGGAGAACGTAGGGTAACCATCTTCAATCATGTGAAAAAAAAATATCATATGAAAAAAAAGATAGGGTCAACAGTGTCAATCAAGGGATACTGTAGAAGGGGAGCGACTGCAATGCCCAACATATGCATGACTGTGTGACAATAAAATATAACAAGGGCATGACCATAGTGTGTAAAAGACCACTAATCCAAGCCCAGGAGATCCTTATCCCAGTCGATATGCTCCAGATTATTTTCATGAGGCCAAGAGGAAAGAAGTGAATGAAAGCAAGTATACCACAGAATGGCCTGGTTCCAATTGGGGGTAGATTCCCAACTACCATCATGCCATGGAAATGGGGTTGTTGGAACATCCCAGGATGAGCGGAACAAGTCCTGGTGCACTTCAAGACGAGCATGACAATCTTCAAGTGACATGCTATCTATGTGCATGACAAAATCGTCAGTCTCCTCGAACTGTAGCTTGTGATTGGTGAGCACAAGGTCATAGATGATCAGATTGCACAATGCCTTGTTTTTAAAGTCCTTGAACTCCAACTGTTGGTTGGGATAGAGGATGGGAGATAGGTCGTCATAGAGGAAGTAAAACATGTCAGTAGGATCAACGTGTTCATCCTCCAATTGTTCTTGTGAAAGACCAAGTAGTTCCATACCACTGTGACACCAGAACATACGATGGTCATAAGTGGACTGTGGGGGCCAACTCTTCTTCCGCCACTAATGTCCTGACAAAATATCCCTTCACGTTTGAGTGTGTAGATGGAAAGGGGAGGGAGGTGTGTTCTTGTTCATTGTGACGATGAGCTCCAACGAATGGCTAAGGCAACATTCCTGGTAGCAGAGCAACCAGATATGACACATACAGACCCAAGTGAAGCATACTTTGGCACGTTTTTCATCAGATTGGACGTTGGACAAGAGGTGAATGGGTGGAACCATATACGTGAAATTCACACTGTGGGATGGAACAGGGGACTCTGGACTTGTGTGTTCAGGGAGACTGTCCCGAATGGCATGGTAATGCCAGAAGTAATTCCAATCACAGCCCCAAGAAGGCCATTCTTCGCGAATGCACTTGATTTGGCAGTGCCAGTTGCTATCTTGAGGTTTGGATTTACCAGGGATAGATTTGAATGCTTTGTGGAAAATCAATCAAGGAAACAGGACACTTGCCACTGGGTAGATCCATGATCAAGTGACGATTGAAACATATTGTATCTTTTTAGGGACCGTAACCACGAGCAGCATGCTCAAACACCAGGGGATTGGAATGGTCGATGTGGGGAGGGTAGAACATGAGCGGCTTGCTATGTAGAAGCTTCCCTTTGATGATGTCCTTGTTCTGTCGTGTCACGTTGATGTCAGTCCACCTAAGGAACTCACAGAGAGAGGAGACCTTGGTGATGTGGACATATTAAGAGGGAGGTAATTCAGAGGACAGAGAGCCAGTAAGATAAAAGACCAGGATGCCGCAGAAAGACAGGTACTTGAAATCAGTTGACGACGTGACGTAGGCACCACAAAAACATTGACAGGCTGGTTTGTTGTCCATTAGGGAGCAACCAAGGACAGTGTTTCCCCAGATAAGGAAAGCCTGGATTTTAGCAATGAAACGCTAGAGCCCATGAGTGTACTCCACAGCATCATGATATGACATGCTGTTGTAGGTGATAATGAAGAGAGTATCTTCGGTGTGGGCGATGGCGATCGTAGAAGCCTTGTAGGAACCAGGGTTGGTTGTTTGCAGCTCATCATATAAACAGAGAACACGATGTCAATAAGAGTAAATCTCATCCTTCCACAAGGAAACAACGGTTTCCTTGATGTAACCATGACGAGGGAGAGATGGGTAATGATAGAAATCACTGTCCCTAAATTGATAAGAACTGACAGAACGTGGCAAGTGAAAGGATTCATGGCTGTCAACAAGGATATATGGGAGATATGGGTGTTCGGGATCATAGACCTGTGACAATAGAGAGATCTCATGTGGGCCCCATGATCCATTGATGTGGGGAAAGGTGAGTTCTTTATCAGAAACTGGGCAGGGGATGTAGGGTAAATTCTTGGCAAGGATAGCAGTACTGTCATCCGAAGTCAACCATTTATTAAAATCGACATCGCCAAACAATGCTGTGATGATTATGTTAGTATGAACCCTCGAGATGAGAAAGAAGGACGGACATATAGATATGTTGCTGGTGGCATAGTCTTAACAGGTGTGGTCAGGTTGTAAAAGGTACGAGGCAAGAATGCTTGTGGTCAAAAAACTTGCCATTTTAGTACCTCATATTTCACGCAGTAAAGTCTCATTGCATCTTAGCAGTGTACACACCACCAGTGACCACAAATAAAGACGAGGATAGAGAACACAGGTTGGTGTAGCAGTCAAAGAAATACAAAGTAAAAACCAATGGCATCCATGCCAGGGATAACATAACAATGTTCGTGCTATATGGATATCAAATAATCATATCAATACAGGATGAGAATGTTCACATCATCAGAAGGAATGAACCAAGAAAGGAAGTGATTTCGAACCTATCCTAACATGCAAGGGGACAAGCAGTCTGACTTGTGTGTAGGAATGGGCGGAGGGATGAGAAAGCTAGAGCATGAAGAAAGGAAAATAAAAAGTGAGAGAGCAGCATAGAGCATTGGGTAAATAAAATAAATGGCGCACTTAGAGTGCCTCTTTGTGTGACCACATTGAACAACCTCATCGCAGTGATAGACTGACTTCTAAGCACAAGACTGGGCATAGCGCATAGGTGTCAGAAATAGAAATACTCACTGAGGGTGTCTCCACACATCCAGTAGCATCAATGATGTTTGATAGATCATATACGATGAGTATTGAATGTCACATGGATGACCATTGGAGTAGAGCTGTGCAAAACATAAACAAACCATGTCGCCCATGATAAACAAGTGTACAACTCAAAAAGAAAGGCAGATGCAGTCCACAGCACAAGAATTCTGAACTATCTGCAGTACAATAGAAGGATTTTAGAATTTCATAAGGAGTAAATTTGTGTAGTCTGTGATAGTAGACAGAAAATGGAAATGGTAAATGTTGGAGCCATGTGCATCACAACAACGAAGCAACAAACAGGTAATCAGTAGACAACGTCACAATCAGTATCTATGTGATAGACACAAGCAGTACTAGTTATGGGGTTGGTGGAATGGTACTGTCACGAACACTGATCCTATGAATATATTTATGTCTTATGATTAGTATACTGATTATTAGTGAAGCGATCTGCAGTCTCCTCGACTGCATCATATCTGTGATCGGTAACTGTGATTGGTACATGTAGAAGATCAGTATATATCAGTATGTACTAACTCAGACTGACCATGCCAAGAAACAACTACTAATTACATACTGATCATGTATGAATACTATATTCATGTGCTGTGGTCAGCACTGATCAGGCTAGACTGTCAAGAATTGTAACCATTAAAATTCCTTGTTCCCAGTACAATTAAGATCGATTCCTTCCATGATCAGTCATGGGTTATGGGTCACATACCACCGTCTCAGCGAGCTTATAGACATTGGATGTCTATTAAAGTAATCTCAACTGATAGATGTGCTGTGAAACTACCTTCTTGATACAATTTTGACACGGATGGACTTTCAGAGTCGGATCAGTCACACTATATATAGTTGGTCTGTCATGCATCAATGTGATCCATTGCGCAACTTGGAGCTGATCCATCACGCAATGAGTAGATCCATCATGCCGAGTGTCATGCATGACCCAGTCGTCACACAAGAGTCAGTCCGTCACGCAATGGTTAGTCAATATTCTTTTTTACACCAGCTACTCATTAAATACTAATCACCATTTGTTAGTAAAGTTTTATTATATCAATGATGTGACACTGCCTATATGGAATGCAGTAATATTACTACTGCTGATTACCAACTTCCAAAGTTCTTCTTCTTGTTTGGTTGTGTTTACGGTTTAGACATCTTCCATCTCCTCGTTCTCAGCTCAGATTTGTCGCTTCTGACGATGTGAATGTCGTCATTCCAATGTTTATGTGGTGTGAACACCATACATCATTCCATACATTTCTCGTCACCCTTTGTCTGCCTTTCGGATGGCATGTACGCCATCGAATTGCTCGCCTTCATTCTCTAATTGCCCTCACTTTTGTCGATGTCTCACTCAATAGTTTTACTCGCTTATTCCTCTCCAAGATATGTAGACCTAGGCCATCCTCATTCATCCTTGGTGGATCCCACCTTTTTATTTATGCATCATGCTGGTGCTGATTCCATCCAGGCAACCTGCCAGTGCTCAAACTGTTTCAACATCTGATTAATCAGACCGACTTTGAGTGGCAGCGCCTCTATGGAAATTTCATCCACTTTAAGACTGTCTTCAGGGCAAGTTTAATTCCTCTTGGGCCTCGTACAGATATTTTATTACACCTGTAATAAATTTCAGGGAGACCAACTTTTGATCACTGACCAAAGGCCCTTCAAAATATATTCCATACCTCAGCTTATCATTATCTAAAGCAGCAGAACCTCTACATTATTTCTTCAATGCTCAATGGACAACTGTTCAAGGGAGGATGATTGCAGTCGGTGCATGCTCATGTGCCAGCAGATGTGCAGAAATCTTTATGAGAAATTCTTGTTGGAAGGGTTATCTATTGAGTCCTATCTGCTGACGCACCTTCTTCATGATGACAACCTCTTGGCAGAAATTGCCGTCAAGACAATTGAGAACAAACAGGACATCATGGTAAGTGTCAAATTCATAAAGGTCCCGCAAAGGCCATTGACGAGAGGATGTATCGTGGGATATTCTAATGTGGTCTTACTTCTATTGTCAGATGACTTAGAACCAGAACTACTATAACATACACAACATTGGTCACCAGGCACTCTCCAACTACCTGGTGTCTAGATGGGCAGCCAGAGGATGGAGTGGTAGAGGTGGTCTGGACCATACTTGGGAAGCGTCAAGATAATGTTAGCGACTTCACCCAAAGGCCACTCAGAGTGAGTGTTATGAAGTAAGTCCACCACACCTTGTTTGTCTTTTTTGACCATCATGTTGCAGACTGGTAGTGAGTAGGGAGAATTGGAGGCAAAGGTGCACAGGACTCACGACATGACAACTATGGTAGCTGCCTGCTTAGTAATACATCCCCATTTTGTAACAGCAAAGCACAATCGTGATCAAGTACTGGCAATGTGCATCACATCATGTGAATGGGTGATAGAATTTGTGTCCAAGTTGGAGTGGCCTGGTCATATGCTCCCATTGGTTGGACGAGTCTGCAGCAGCTGCAATGAACTTTCCACTGTTAGTCAGAACATTTCATATCTGGGCATGTGTTACTATTATTGGCACAGATATAACAAGCTTTTCAGTATTTTGACAGTAGCTACACCAATTCTACACATTTCTGGGTCACTTCTGTTTGGGGACATGTGGGACAAGCTGTTAAACAACCTCTGCGATAATCCAGAATTTTCAAACAAATATGTCAACCTGTGGAACAGTCCCGATGTGACAAGTGCAAATGGGTAGGGTAATAACAAGCCTGGTCATGTTTGGTCATGCTGTGGATATTGAGTCTCTGCCTTGGCAAAGACAAGCGAGTGAGGCTCAATGCTCAGCAATGACAAGTCACACGAGCGGAGTTTCTCTTGTACACCCACCATGTCATGCCATGCACACAAGCCTGTCCATTGATACCATGATTTCATTTCATTCAACATGGAGGAAACAAATCAGGAGTTGGCAGGGGCTCAAAGCTTGCATTTTATTGTTAAATCCTGTAATTCAGAGGCTCATGAATTGATATGAATGCACAATCATGAAAATTCTGTTACTGACACATTTGTCACTCCACTGTATCTCATCCATAGCTCACATTCTACTTGAGAAACATGCCTTGAATTTATATCTACATACAGGTCTACTATTTTAGAATTACTCAAAATTGTCCTAGATTTTTATCTGTGGTGTATATGGCAGAGTGAGCTGATCAGTGGGTTTGTCATTGCAATGTCTATTTGTCATATTTGTACCAATGATAGTAGAGCTGACTTAACTTCATCTTAAATGAAGTGACCTTTACCGAATGAGTTGCTCTGAGTCATGTGTAACATGTACCCTGAACCTACTTCAAAGTCTCACTGATGGCTTTTGTCACTGCTGTCCTCATATGTATGGGGCCGTGACTGTAAGTACAGTGGCAGTTTAATTGGGTAGTATTCCTGGTGTTTATGGCCCAGGCTTGTTATCTTTGTGATGAAGTTGAGGTCTCAGCTGACACTATATAGTTATTAGCCAAGCATTGATTTATCTGTCACACAAACCTTCTGACCCACCTATCAGCTCCCCAGAAATGCAAGTGTAATCCTGAATATTGTCAGACTGCATCATAACCCATATATGCTGTCATTTTTAGTTAGTGTCCTTTTTATCTAATCAGCTTTCATCATGAGCGAGGTGCCAGGACGTGAAGTGTGATGGTGGCGGAAGCCAGGCATGCAACATCAAAGTGTTGAACTGCTGGTCACCAAAGGAATCAGGCCTAGCCAATGCAACACTTGATCTCAAATTGTATGGCCGGTCGTGATGCATTGAAACAGCAAGACGCTGAAAATCAATACGGTACTCACAAGCATTAGTGGGGGTGGAACTGTGGATGGAAAACTCCCATATAACAGTACTCCTGGCTCAGCTACCACTGTGGAGCTTGGGGATCCGTTAGCATGCTTTCTTTTGAGTCCAGTTTGTGTAAGCTGGAGATGCGATGTTAAAACAGAATTGTAGTGCGATGTAGGAGCTCAGTGCTCCTTACGTTCGTAGGGGCTTGTCCCCTGTCTTTCTAGGTTCCTATAGTGTTCAAGAGTGTCCTTCAAAACATCCCTTAGTGTCCCACGTCTATCCACTCACGATCAAGTACATATTTGTTTATTTCGGTACCGGATTAACACTGGACTACATATCTGGTATACTATCCGGTTATGCATCCAGTCACTCGTTCCGCTTTCTACGTTTTATTTTTATTTTGTTTCTCTCTTACTTATATAGACTTATCGACCACCGTACAGACTAATCAGTCTTCGTATGCCCGCATGGTCCACGAGCTCTTCGTACGTTTATTCTCTCTATTGAGTCCAGGTCATATCTCATCTCACTTTGTACCTTGATACCACCGTCACCGGACTCGAGCTGTCACTTATATTCTAACTTCATATTTCATTTCTTGATACTGTTGGCAGTTGACTGATGCTGTCACTTTATTCTCATC
>JBBPTW010000125.1:0-29712 GCA_038094575.1 Phylloporus cf. nigrescens | reverse complement strand
ATAATTGACCCGCAGACCTCAGCTCCGCATTTTTTCAGGAATCTGGTTCTGACAACGAGCCTCCTGCCAAAAGGCGTGGGCCTCCCAAGGGCCGTGGAGGTGGCGCTGGCACTGTAAACCCTGAAGAATGCAGACATCAGTAGATAATGATTTGATCCGTGTTGCTCACAATACCATCTTAAACGTCGCGCGTGCTGTATAACATCGGTTCCTTTGTTCGCGTAAAACTTCACCCTTGTAGTACTTTCCCGAATTTGCTCGCTCCTCTACATTTAGTTACACAACAACAGGCCTCCTTTCTTTTCATTGCACCATACATCCTTGTCACAACTTCTTTGCGTTGTGGATCTGTCACTATATGTGCTCTTATACTTTTCCACTCGCCAAAGTACTTAGTTTGTTTTTAATGGGTTTTCTGTCATCATCCCATCACAGTGCTAAACGTATTAGAATGGCTGGCTTGGTAAAGTATGTGAGCACTGCCCTATTTTATAGTCATGAACGGTAAGCCCCGACGGAGATGAACAAGTTTTCAGCGGACAGCCTTCGCGTTGACCAAGGGCTATCAGTAAATATGTAGGATGGGCATGACCGGAGATGTTTCACGGACATGAAACCCGACCGCGCCTAGACCGAACTTGCCCGGTTCCCGTTTAGCGGGGCTAGGCCGGCACAGGCCAATCCGATATTCAACGCCGTCAGCCATAATGGAAGTCGACGACACCGCCTGATCTCTGATTCGGTGATCGATCGAAATTACGAGGCGAGAAGCAGGTCCAAGAGAGAACGCCCTGTCAAGAGGGGCGAATGTGGCGCCACTCTCCGTGGGTCATTTCGATGATTCTTGTCTATAGTTCGCTCGGGGGAGGGCGCCTGTCGAATCATGAAGGATCCCTGCGTGAACTGGACTCCAGGACTAGATCCAGAATGGTAGGATCCATACGTGGGTGGCGCGACAGCGCGTGCTAACGAGTTCGTTTAGGATGACATGCACGACACATGAATTTCACGGCGTTCATGAGACATCGAGCTGAATATATCATGTGTCCTTTTTGAGTATGGAAACGTCAACAGAGGGGAAATTATTACTTCGAACGTACGACGAACTGCCCTGGTGGACGGAATAATGTGTCGTTTGACGTCCTCGTATATTCTGATAACAAGAGGGACAAAAAGGCGCAGGTTCAGTCAATGCCAACTTTTATACCCTTTTACCATGAGTTTAACCCGAAATATATACATACACGCTTTGGGGGTCACGCGTATGAATCGTGATGCGACAGCGCGAGATGGCGGATATCGCGTATACTAGGTCACGGTGGTCACGACGGCAACGCGCCGTGTTGGTCATGTTTGACAATAGAGTGGCCCATCCCGGTGAAGTGTAAAGTTGATGCTAGCGGGCCCAGGCCCGATAGAATTCACCATTCGACCAAATTTCGTTCGTGTAGACAATAACACACCAAGATGGCAATCAACGTGTCCGCAAAGAAAGATAGGGTCCATCCTGTGATCTTGCTAGGCCAAAACATCAATCCAAGATACATAAATATCTGGTATGACCTACATGAGCTATTTGAGAAACTGCAGACGCTCGATGTGTCCATGCACCCGGTGTTACACTCCCAGATGGCATGGTTTCACATTGCGCTGTGTTCTCGTTGACGTCTGGTGTTAGGAGGTGCCTCCATAGAGGAATCGTAAATAAACAAGCACGGATATGCGCCGTAAAGTGTGAAAGAGAAATAACACTTACCAAGGATCAAATTCAACTCCACTTCGACAGGGACGTGATAGGAACAGAGCCATGTTTGGATCACCCTTCGAGTAGTTCAGAGGCGTCTATAAATGCTTTGCCCTGCGTGACTGACAAAAACATGCCTTACCTGCGCACTAGAAACGTGAAGAGTGATCACTGGCAGAAACACAAATGCACAGCTATCATACACGCTGAGTCCGTAATTCTTGTCCAATAGCCCTCTACACAGCAGCAGTGATAGGCATTTCAGCCTGAGGAGTGAGCCCCACACCGTGCTTCTTTGTCGGATCGAAATCTGCTGAGGCTGAACGGTTATCCTGTACCAGTAGTTCGCAGCTCCGTTAAACTACAATATACCCTTCTTCTGGTGTAAATGACATACCTAAACGACCATTGTGCCAGGCTTGTACCGCGTGTGGATCTGAAAGTTGGCTTGCTGGTGTGGTAGTACAAGGACGTGGTCGGGTACGCATACTCCTGGATCTTGAACTCAACGATGTAGCATGCGAAGCGGGATTGTCGTAGAGCGCCTTTTCGCCCATCACAGGATGGCACCGAACAAAGGGAGGCATGGTGACGGCTCTCGCTGTGACTCTGCAAACAATCTTAGCAGTGAGGTATGAACTTCGCTTTCGATCGGCTCGCGGTGGACCGGGTTGCCGCAGCGGTGAGAGCTTTTCGTTTGCTAGTAGACGTTGTACTGCCCAGAAGGAGGTGTTTCTAGGCTCCGACTTGTAACGCAAAGAGTGTGTCATCACAAGTCAGGACAGGGGGAACGACAATTTCCCTTGCGGAAAGCTTGCGAGAAACAACCTCCGGGGATTTCTTCATCTTCGACTAGGTGTGAAATTTACCCGTCAGAGTACCGTTGCGTCGGTGGATCTGACCACCTGATGTACATCATCTTGGCCGGTCGTGGTTGGTATCACGGCAAACTATATAACTCTCCAGGTCAAGCACATCCACATCTGTATAGAAACAGCGACTCGCCTACGCGGAACTCGAGATAAACTTTAGGTTTCCAGATGTAAGATAACTCTGGGTGCGCCAAGAACACTTGCATTCTCAATCGGACGGACGCGAAAACCACCCTAGCAGAAATTGTTACTTGACTAGCCTAATCTGTCTCCTGCGACTGATGTCCTTGAGGTCTTGACCCCTGAAGATCCGCTGACTACAGTACCGAAGTATAAGTTAAGATGCTCGGGTTTACCTGTGGAGGCGAGGTTCTTCATGAGGCAGCTCGTAGGCCAAGGTGTTCTGCTCACGATTCCCAGCCGTCGACAGGAAACAGGCAAGCAAGAGATTAACCATGAACCTCGGAGGGAGGGCATTTCTTGTTCCTTTCAAAGTGCGAGGCATAATGGGTAAGAGGGACCATTCTATTCATTTGGTGGCCAATTCATACGTCGCACTGAGATGTACTACTATGTCCTTGAGTCTTGTTTTCCAGTGCTCAAATTGAGACGCCGTCCACTTCACTAGTTATAGGAGAGTGAGGATGACGTGGCTTGATAAGGATGAAGCGACATCCCGTGGTGCATGGCACGCGAAAGCCGGCCGAGCAAGTACCTGAGAGTCATCGGACGAGCTTGAACTTCGTGAGTGGCAGTCGATATTCACGTGACCAGGTTCTCGCTGCTCTGGCGGTACTATCGATCCCGTTATGCTCTAGTAGAGTAGTCCCATGCCGGACTTGGAATACGCAGTTAGATTACCTTCAGGCGTACACCGAACATTTGGTTGTTTATTGGTCCGTGTTGGCAATGAATCAAAATTGTAGCGGGAGTTCGGTAATTGCCGAAACGGGTCAATGAGCGCGTTGGTGTGATGGTCCGCGACCACGACCACGGTTCATCGCACGACATCCGACTTTCCAACGTCAGGAAACGTCTTTAGCCATTCCAAGCACTATATGTCTGCGAAAACAATCTCAGAACGCGCCACCCGGGATGGTCGTTTCAACCACCAACGCCAAAATTCGAAATGGCATCGCTCCTCGTCCAACCTCGTTCGCGATCCACACCACTCACTTCTCGAAAGTCAGCCCATGAACGAATCTCAATATCTGGGTAAAATTTCGGACCAGCGACGCGTTCAGCACTCTGCTTCTCGCTCCAACCTCGAGGTACGGACATTTCCAGGTATCTCTTTTCGTCACTAGCTCACTTCAAACTTGTCAGTGTGGCTCACCAGTAAATTTAAACTCGCGCGTAAACGAGCGAACTTTCAGCCGACTCGACACCACGTCGACATCTTCCTCGTGCGGGCCACATCTTCCCGATCAGACTTCTATCGCGGTAAATCCTCTCCTTTTCTCACATATACACCCCTCTTCATGATCTGTGCAGCCTACTTCGCGAAATCCAGCATTACGCCCATCCCCTTTTATTTCACTGTCAAAGTCATCCCACCCCACCCCTAAGTCATCTGTACATGCCTCTCGCGTCCATAATCCACAAACTGTCTTATCACGTGAACTCATCGCGTCACCCCTGCCCACGTCTACGATGGAGTCAGAAGTAATAGATCTCACTTTAGATGATACCGAAGATGAACTCTACGTCAGTGATATGTTGGTCAGTTCAGCGTTCCGGCCCGATCAAAATCCGGAACGACGTGTTGTTGATCGTTCTGATCTGCACAGGTTCCTAACAGTAAGAGATCCAATGATCACCATACTGATGCAGGCTCAAGTCATCGAACCTTGTCTCGCGAGCACAGCTCTCCAATAGCTCCGGAGCAATCTCTTTTCACCCCGCCACCCTCTAGGAAACGTGCTCGACTGTTCCTTGATTGTATTGCAGCTCCTCCATTCCCAAAAGGAACGACCAAAATGGATTATCAGCCAATGTTCGACCGTTCTGTTGTACCATTGCCAAGACCTGCCATGGCTAGCACGCCTAGACGTTCCCCTCTCATGGAGTCCTTAGCCACAAAGGATCGTACCCCCGAGAAGTGGAAGGACAAAGAACAGGAACCCGACGTGATCTCCTCTCGCGAGTGGTACAATCGACGTCCCTCTACTCATGGGGTAGACGTAGTTTCTAACGTGTTCTTGGAGGCCTTCCATGAACACACAATGATTCCTCTTTATGATGATGACGACTACCCCCCACTCACCTCTTTGGACCTCTTAATCAATACGCGTTTCCAATTTGCCCACGCATGGCGAGGACACGCGTCAAGGCTCCAGGAAGCTGAGCTAGATTGGATGTTCAAGCTTGGAAAATCATGCACCTGGGCTCGGTCATATCATACCCCATCACCACGTTTGCCTGGGACAGCCGGCTATGTCTCAAGTGAATGGCTGCGACCTTGGGAGTTGGTCCCGCCCGAGGGTTTAGCTGAGGACAAGAGTATAGCTCGTGTTTCGAATGAGCAAGCACACGCGACGGAGAGTCAGGCCGCTGTGGAAGCCCGTGTCAACTCCCCTCCGCTACCGGACAGTGTCTTGCCTGGTCCAAGTGCCGCGGTTGAATCGACATCGTCACAAGGTTTGGCGGTCTTCGACATGGAACATGACATGCATCGATACTTTAATGGACTGGGTGACTCTCCCGTCCAGCACATCTCCCCCCGTCGAGTGCCTGCTCCGACACATGTTTTCCGCCCACATTTGCTTCACTCCGCCCGGGATACTCAGATGGACTCCCTTGGATTCGGGTCCCAGTCCTTGGAGCTCTACCGCAGACTGGCTGATACAGGTAGCCACGAATGCTTCTTGGGAGTACCCCCGACTCCCCCTCCAGCGGACGACGTGGAAGCACCAGCCGCTACTGGTCCTACCCTCCATCACCCTTTACAACACGTGAACGACTTCCCGCATTCGCCAAGCAATATCCTTAGCGCTTCCCCTACGGATACCTGGTCGCCTAACCACAGCGAGGGCCCACTTCCACTTCCTGAGTCTCCTGGCGATCATGTTGCCCCCGCTACTCCCGGTACCATTGATCCCTCTCTTCTTGGAACGGGGCAATCCCAACAACCATCACCACTCCCGAGAGATTTGACTCCAAAACGGCGGTCCAAGCTCCCAGAGCCAGTCATTTATATTCGTCGACCGATGGATTCTTCGAGTCTACCCTTGCTCCCGGGGAAACGGTCGGTACAGATTAAATACCGCGATTCTGGGAGCTATCCCACTACCCACTCGACTCAGGTGCCGAACCCTGGCAGGAACTCTGATCAGCTCAGCAGCGATACAGATGATTCCCCACTACTGAAGAGACATTCAATGCCGCCTTGCCAGCTACCTGAATGCCACGCCGCCCCCGAGTCTGATTCAGACTATATCCCCGAAGCCTCGACGTCCAAGGTCAAGACTAAAGTCAAACGCCTAAGTCTCAAGAGCAAGGAGACAATTGTCGGGCACCAAGACGAAGTTGAGACTGTCCCATCAATGTCTTACTGTCATCAGTGCCGTAATAAATCTGCGCGACCCAAAATGCTATGTTCCAACGTGGTCCAGGGCCGTATTTGCGGAAAGCGCTTTTGTAATCGATGCATTCTTTTCCGGTGTGTCCAATCCAATCCATTCTCACTGGGCTATTTTCCTCATTGAACCCTGCTCGATCCACTCCTTGATTCATCTTTATTAGATACCCTGACATCACCTTTGATGGACACAGCGCAAGTTTCCTGTGCCCAGTATGCACTAACACATGCAACTGTTCTTTCTGTTCCAGGAGCAGGGGTGAAGAATTCGTCTCAATGAGGCTTGGAGGACTCGCCACGTCGTTCTTCAGGACGAAAGTGACACTTGTGCGGGACGTCAGCAACCCGCGCCATCGTACCCAATCACCTCCAATGAAGAACGGGCCACCGCGACGGAGTGCAAGTACAACGCCGATGCCTGGACCAGGCTCGCTGCCAATGCAGTCACAATTCTGGGCGCACGTGTACGGGATGGAAGGCGAGCGTGTGGGGAGCGCGTTCATGGCACGTGGACACGTGGAGGGGGGACCCTCACCTCTGCCCCCACTCCCAAGGAAGGCCGCAAAGGCAACGCGGACTCCAGCAGGGCGTCATAGGAAGCAGGAAAATCCGAGGGGACCGCGCGTGTTTATCGGAAGCCCACTCGAGTCGTGGAAGATCCGTGCGGTGCGAGATCTAGAACCAAGAGCCGACATTGAAAACCGCGACATGGGGATCGGTGAGATGGGAGAGACCGGAACGGGGGGCGTGCATGGCGGTCGGCGTCGGCGGCGCTACGTTGGCAACCGCGTGCCACTGTACGAGCCATACGGGCGAATGACGAGTCCGACACCGCCGTCGTCGCGGTGCTCGACGCCCACGCTCTATTCGGACGGCAGCCTGACGCCGTTGTCTGAGCCGGAGGCGGCGACAGACAATTGGCCGCAACCTGACATAGGGGAATGTTGCTCGTGGGCACCACCGCTGCCACCGGGGACGGTCGTTCATCCTGGTCCGCCGGATCTACCTGGTCTCTCTACACCGCTTCCGCCAGGTTCTGAGCCGCCCTATGCAGGCGCGCGGCCGGACGTGCGTGGCGCTCAGACACAGGGTTCGGGTTCGGAGATAGACGTAGACGGGGGAGATGAGCGGACGTCCACATCGGTGGCATTGTCCGAGGAAGATTTAGCTAAGGCGATCAGTGCGGCACTGGCGACACTCAGTGTCGAACCCTCTTGATGATGATTCATGTTTAAACGATCACGTCCAGGTTGTGGGTATATACACGTAGTGGATACAAATTCAGATAATAACGTTACTATAGATAATTCGTGGCACCCTCCACTCATTGAGAGGTATCAGCTCTTTAGAATAATCCAACACTCTCACAAGCCAACAGAACTAAAATGTCCACAGATAATCGTCCAATGTACGGATGTGAGGAGTATATTATATCATGCCTACGCAAGCGGTGAGGGTGGGAAATACACAAGACGAAGATTTAATGCAGTACTTACGAGCCATCTCCAGAACGCCTCTAGAATATTCCTCGCTGGGGGTTCGTCGTACCTGCTCCAAGCAATCAGTGCTGCGCTGGCCGCTCACGATAATACAGTAACACGCACGTCATTGCATCGAACTCGGCCACATTGGTATCAAAGTCCATCTCGTCTGCGCTGACCGTGGGCACGCGCATGACGAGCTTGGCGGCGATGTAGAGAATGGGGAAGAGGATGGCTGGAAAGTAGCTGGTCACGAACCTAACCGTGGACCAGTTACCCCTGAGAAACACGTCCCAGGCACTGAACTGATCGGGTTCGCGATCAGTTGTCAGCACCATCACTCCCGACAACGGGGGGCACGCACAAAGAGGATGAACCCGGACCCGCAGACGCACCACCAACCCGCAAATAGCTGCAGTCTGGAGGCATAAGGGAGGATTTTCCTGTCGATTCCCTGGGCTCCCATACCCTTGTGGAAACGGAGGTAAGTCACTCCGATGGCGAGCCATGTGACCAGACCGGCAGTAGAAGAGAAGCCGGAGAACCACGAAAAGACTTGGTTGGAACCGTCCCAGATCGTTAGGTACGCGAGCAATGCAAAGCAGGAGCAGGTGGCGACGGCGACGTGGGGCAGCCCAGAGCGCGTTGTGCGACTGAATATTTTTTGGTGCGCCCCCAGAGACAGCCAGACCATCTGAATTAATATGTGTTAGTTACGCCCACTAAAAGAATGATCGCCTACATAAGCTACGGGACGCCAGGTAGAGGTCGCTTAGACTAGTAGACCCTGCAGTGACCAAAATCGCACCGTTGATGATCTGTGAGAAGTGTAAGTATCTGTCATAACTTGCGGAGCCGGACTCTCTGATCTATACCGAGGGTAAAACCTTGATGCCAGCTGCTTTGGACAAATGGCGAGGTAGAGGTGAAGGCAGCGTCATTTGTGAAGCTGGTGCCGAGTGACGGATTGTTGGAAGGGACAAGTAAACCTATAACGAACACCGCCCCCGATGTGGAACAACGAGATACGAACGTAAACTCTCTTTATCGCCTTTGGGATGCTCCGGCGGGGATTTCTGGCTTCAGCAGCTGCGAGCTGGTAATAGATCAGAGAGAACGGAAGGGAAAAAGAAAAAAACGAACTGCTACTACTGCCTCGATGCCAACGTATGCGAACATGGCTTGTGTGGCGACATTGCAGGTGCCAAGGAAGTGGTCTTTGGCTCCAATCAGCCCATGGTAGTTTGCGAATGATCCCAGGTTCTTCCAATACCGGAAGCCGATGAGATCGTGGTTCCTGTAGGTTCAGATTGCCAGCAGACACCTGAGTTTCAAGTTAGGCTACCCTCTGGCATCGAACCTGGAAGAGTCAACCGTAAATCCGGGGCTAGTATTTGCCACACTGCACCCACTGTTCTGATTGTTCTACTCTGCTCGTTTCACTGTTCCTCGACCATCAGATCATTCTAACCACTTCCTCAGCTTCCTCATCCCATCCCTAGCATCTTTATTACGACGAGATCCTCCCAGCACGTTCATTTCAGGTATATCGTCTCAGCTCACCAACTTCTTCGGCCTTCCAACTCAATCTCGCAAGCCCACTTGCCGCATTCTGAGTCTCAACTTCGCTGGACGACCCCAGTGCTGTTTGTCGTGTCCACTTCACCTCGCCGTACAGTCCAACTTGATAGGCTGTCGCAAAGCCACATTGTTCATTGTATGGATTCTCACCACATCCTGACTCCTCTTGCTTGCCCATACGTGACCACTGGCATTACACCATACTCTTTACTCGAGCAAATGGTCGTTTTCCCGGAACCTATGCCTCCAAGTAGTATTGGTGAACGTGAATTGGAAACCAGCCGTGGCCGACGGTAGAAACACTGAGGCGAGCGGACAGACAGAACTGGACCAAGCTCTATAGGGCGACTACGGGGTACGGATACAAGGGACGACTGGCGTATCTCTACGAAGAGCGGCGGAGATATAGTATCGTACACGTGACTGTATGCCAGTGGGCTTACATGAATATGTGCAAATCGGTCAAGCGTATAATCAAGTATGTAACATGCAAAGAATACACCTTCTGACGTCCAGCGCGACCATCATGGCGGATTGATTGGATCCCGACCCTACGAAAATGGTGAATCGGACTCGGCGGGCCACTATGGGTGGTGAACCATGATCGATGATGTATATGTTTAAGCGCTTCTCTCCGTGGTTCGGAATAGGCTGATACAACATTAAAGCGAAAAGTACAGTCGTATAAATAACTAATAATCGTCCCAAATACGGCCAGTCACCATATACCCAATCATCAGTGCGGGATGACCAGCCAGTTATTACACCTAGGAAAGCAGCGAGGTGGGAGGTATGCAATACGGAGGCCCGATGGTCACGTACTAGCCACATCCAGATCCTCTCCAGGATATTCCTCGGTGGGGGATCCTCATACCTGTTCGAGTAAGTTTGTCGGCACCGTTGACCAAGAATGACGGGTACGCACGTCATCCTATCGAATTCGTCCACGTTCGTATCAAAGTCCATCTCATCTGCCCTGACAGTGCGGGTGCGCATGACGAGCTTGGCAGCGAGGTAGAGAACGGGGAAGAACGCGATCGGGAAGTAGTCGGTCACGAACCTGGATATGTTGGGAGACCAATTACCTCTCAGGAACACGTCCCAAGCGCTGAACTGGACACGATATCAAGCGCATGATCAGGCGGTGGATTCGAGTCAATAATATGGCTACCATTGACGAGGGGTACGCACGAAGAGAATGAATCCAGATCCACAGACGCACCACCATCCCGCAAATGGCTGTATTCTGGAAGTATATGGCAAGACTTTCCTGTCAATGCGTTGTACCTTCATCCCCTTGTAGAACCTGAGGTATGTTATACCGATAGAAAGCCAGGTGATCAGGCCGGCGGTAGAGGCGAAGCCAGAGAACCATAAAAAGACTTCGCCGGAGCCATCTCCGATTGTCAGGTACGCGAGCAATGCAAAGCAAGAGCAGACACCAACAGCGACATGGGGCAACCCAGAGCGCGTCGTGCGACTAAAGATCTTTGGAGCGCTTCCAGAAACAGCAAGACCATCTGGAAGTGAGTACGTTAGTCGCGAACTCGACCATTAAAAAGTCGCTCTACTGACACAAACTACGTGATGCAAGATAGAGGTCACTTGAACCGGCAGACCAAGCCGAGGTTAGGATGGCACCGTTGATAATCTGTAAGAAACGTCAGTGACTTGACATGGCGCTGAGGCCCCTGATCCACAATCACCGAGGGTAAAAACTTGATGCCCGCTTTTTGGAAAGCAATGACGAATGGCGAGGCAGAGGCAGAGGCTTTACTGGAGGTGGTGTTCGGGAGATGGGGATCGTTGGAGGGGACAGTTAAGCCGATAACAAACACGCCCCCTATGTAGAAGAACAAGACACGAAAGAAAACCCTCTTAATCGCTCTCGGGATGTTCCGGCGAGGATTCCTGGCTTCAGCAGCTGCCATCTGGCCAGAGGTTAATAAGAGAAGGGAGAGACTCTAAAGTGAGGACGAACAGCTACTGCTTCCGTGCCAACATATGCGAACATGGCTTGCGTGGCAGCGCTGCAGGTGCCGAGGAAGTGGCCCTTAGGCCCAGTCAACCCACGGAAGTCCGCGAATGGTCCTGGGTTCCTCCAATACCGGAAACCGATGAGATCGTGGTTCGGGCCTCCACCTAAATCAATAATGATGCCGAGAATGATCATTCCTGTTATTGTAATGACTTTGATCGAGCTAGGATTAGATGCGTGAGTAGGGAACTGGTCAAGTCTAACGGTGGTACTCACCCGAACCAAAACTCCGCCTCTCCGTATATACCTATGACAGATTGTCGAAAGAAGGAAACAAGTATAGAGAGGGCTTACCGACTCCGAGGGAATTGATCCCAATGGAAACAACCAAGCACACAGTAATCCAGACAGCGGGATTGGCTTTTGGGTGCCAATACTCGATAATGGCTGCTGCCGCAGACAATTCAGCTAGGATATACTCAGGATCAATGTACTGGGAAGTTTGGTCACACCAACCAGGTAGGGTTAGCTATGTCGGTAGGAATGTGTGAGTGTGCTATACTAGATGTTGAATTGGCCTCACCGTCCACTGGTACCAATAATTCCAGCCAGTCGCAAAAGCAAATGCCGGGTCAACAAATCGTTCAGCGAGTTTGATGAAACCGCCTGGGAGAGGTAGGAAAGTTGTCATTTCGCCGAGACAGACCTGTGAAGAAGGATAAGATGACGCGTGGCTGGAATTGGTGGGATGGGAAGAGACCATTGTGGCGTAGCATATCGAGCCGATGAACAGGAAGCTCAGAAGGAGGCCCAAGGGGCCACCGTCCTTGAGGGTGAGTGCTGTTTTGAGGAAGAGGCCGGTACCGATAACACCGGCAATACTGGAAGCCACAGTCAACTGTGAGTAGTCCAGTGGTAGACGTGGAGAATCGTTTTACCTGATCATGGCGACATGACGATTCTTCAGCTTGCGCTGGAGGGCAGTGCGTACCTTGGGAGTCGCTTCTTGACCCTCTACAGATCTAGCGTCAGCATCATGAGCAAGTCTCTGCTGGCTACTGGCTTGGTCGAGGACCATGATGAAGAAGAAAGAGAGAACATGTGAGAGCGGAAACTTAAATAGTATGAATCACCAAAGTTTACGTGCTGTGCCTGTTCGGGATCAAATTCCCCTGGCCTAGGCTTTGATTGAGCGTCAATTAGCTAAGCTCCCAGCGAGGTGGGAAGGGCCGTCTCTCAGAGAGCCCACTACTGGAAGAGGACTATTAAATGAGCTACGGTCGGAGGACCAAAGTAGTCTCACCGTCCAATGATTAATTGCAGAAATAAATGCGGGGTCACTGAACCACCCTGCAATGTTAACAGGGAGGGTAGAAAAACGATCAACCAAGTCATGCTATGAGCGGAGCTGCCAAAAAGTTATCTAAGCGATGTCACTTTGGCGAATAAAATATAGCTAGACTCGACTTGTGCGTCAATATGTTACACCTCTGGATATTGCAAAGGTCACGGAATCTGAAGGACATGTTCGCCAGTGGTTCCACCGCCCGGCTGGCTCGTCCTAAGCCCTCAGGCCCAAAGGTGAGTAAGCCTCATTTCTCTACTTCATGTTTCACTAAATCTCGTCTCAGGTGTCATCATAGTTTACCAACTCTCACGGGGTCTCTCCCCTAGCCTTCAAGTTCAATCTCGTGGTTCATTTGTCGCATTTGAGACCCCAACTTCACTGGGTGGTTCTGGCGGTCGAGTAAGTTGTGTCTACTTCGTTGTATGGTCCCTGGTTCGACCTTCGCACATAGGGTCACATTATTCATTGTATGGAATGTTGGAGACTTGCCGGGTATCTCGCTAGTCATCACATCCCGATTCTTCTTGTGTGCTCATATAACTGCACGCCTTATTCGGCCTTCCATATTGCACCCTGTTCTTCACTTGAATAAAATAGATGCAGAATTTTTGCGACCCCAGCGACGGACATCAGAAATCTTTAGATGCTCGATCGCATAGCCGTGCGCTTCGGGAACTCGTACAGGCAGAGTCACCATAGTTTGAAATCCTATTCGATAGGCCCATCGCAAGGCCGACTATTACCCAAGACTCGCCATACAGTACAGTGTGAAACAGTTATCGATCACACATATGTTCTCTTCTCAGTTCAAGGCTTATACAACACTAAAGCGAAGTCCTTTAAACATTACATGGTAGAACACGGCCGCTGAGCGACCATCATAATATCAACTGAAACGCCAATGGAAGGGCGGCTGTGCTATGATGCGATGAATGTTGTTACACCTAGAAAACAGCGGGACGAGGGTTGCACAAACATGGCGGAGGATCGATGGGTTGCGTACCAGCCACGTCCAGTACGCCTCCAAGATATTCCTTGGTGGGGGATCCTCATACCTGTTCGAGTAAGTAGTTTCGCCGCTACTGTTGACAAGAAAATGGAGTACGCACGTCATCCTATCGAATTCGTCTACATTCGTGTCGAAATCCATCTCATCTGCCTTGACAGTGCGGACGCCCATGATGCGCTTGGAAATAAGGTAGAGAACGGGGAAGAGTGCGATCGGGAGGTAGGCGGTCACGAATCTGGCAATGGTACTAATAGACCAGGAGGGTACCAGGAAAACGTCCCAAGCGCTGAACTAGATGGATTCCGAGTGGTGGACTTAGGTCGATAGCACGGCTACCATCAACGAGGGCACTCACAAAGAGGGTGAATCCAGATCCACAGACACACCACCATCCCGCAAATGGTTGTATTCTGGAGGTATATGGTAAGATTTTCCTGTCGATGCGTTGTACCTTCATCCCCTTGTAGAACCTGAGGTATGTTACCCCGATAGAGAGCCAGGTGATCAGGCCAGCGGTAGAGGCGAAGCCAGAGAGCCATAAAAGACTTCGTTGGGATCCCTCCCGATTGCCAGGTACGCGAGCAATGCAAAGCAAGAGCAGACACCAACAGCGACATGGGGCAACCCAGAGCGCGTCGTGCGACTAAAGATCTTTGGAGCGCTTCCAGATACAGCAAGACCATCTGGAAGTGAGTACGTTAGTCGTGAACTCGACTGTTGAAAAGAGACTCTACCAACACAAAATACGTGATGCAAGGTAGAGGTCACTTGAACCGGCAGACCCGGCAGAGGTTAGGATGGCACCGTTGATAATCTATGGGAAGCATCAGTATCATGACATGGCACTGAACTGGACTCTTGGATCTCTAATCACCGAAGGGAAGACAGGGACACCGGCGTTCCAAAAAGCAATGACAAATGGTGAGGCACAGATAGTAGTGGCGTTCAAGGAAGCGGTGTCCCCGAGGATGATGTTGAGATTCGCTTTCGGAGGGGCGGTTGTGAGATTGGCATGATAGGAACAGTCACCGGCGCTCATGTCGAGAGTCACATAATTAGAAGGGACGAGCAAGCCAATAATGAATACGCCCCCAATGTAGAAGAACAAAACACGGAAGAAAACCCTCTTAATCGCTCTCGGGATGTTTCGGCAAGGATTCCTGGCTTCAGCAGCTGCCATCTGGTCAGAGGTCAATGAGAGAAGAGAGAGACTTTAAAGCGAGGACGAACAGCTACTGCTTCCGTGCCAACATATGCGAACATGGCTTGCGTGGCAGCGCTGCAGGTACCGAGGAAGTGGCCATTAGGTCCAGTCAACCCACGGAAGTCCGTGAATGGTCCTGGGTTCTTCCAATACCGGAAATCGATGCGATCATGGTTCAGGCCTCCACCTGAATCAACGATGATACCGGCAATGATCACACCTGTTATTGTAATGACTTTGATCGAGCTAGGATTAGATATGTGAGTAAGTAACTGGTCCAAGTCTAACGATGGTACTTACCTAAACCAGAACTCCGTTTCTCCGTATATGCCTATGGCAGACTGTCGGAAGAAAAGAAGCAAGTACAGAGAGTGCTTACCGACTCCAAGGGCATTGATCCCAATGGCGGCAATCAAGAACGCAGTGATACAGCCGGCAGCAACACCAGCATCAGCGTTCGGGTTCCAGGACTTGACGATAGTTGCTGCCGCAGATAACTCAGCTGGGATATACTCAGGATTAATGTACTTCGATGTTTAACCACACCAACCAGGTAGGGTTAGCTACGTCGGTGAGAATGCGTGAGTATGCTAGATTAGATGTTGGATTGGTCTCACCGTCCACTGATACCAATAATTCCAACCAGTTGCAAAAGCAAATGCAGGGTCAACAAATCGCTCGGTGAGTTTAATGAAGCCGCCAGGGAGAGGCAGGAAAGTTGTCATTTCGCCAAGACGTATTTATAAATAGAGATAAGACGATGTATGCCTGGAATTGGTGGGGGTGGGAAGAGACCATTGTGGCATAGCATATCGAGCCAATGAACAAGAAGCTCAGAAGGAGGCCCAAGGGCCCGCTGTCCTTGAGGGCAGTTGCTGTTTTGAGAAAGAGGCCGGTACCGATGACACCAACGATACTGGAGATCAGAGTCAATTGTGGGTAATCCGGCGCTGAGCATGGAGGATTACTTTACCTGATCATGGCGACATGACAGTCCCTCAGCTTGCGCCGGAGGGCAGTATAAACCTCAGGAGTTGCTTCTCGACTCTCAACGAATTTAGCATCGACATCACAGGCAAGTTTCTGCTGGCTGTTGGCTTGGTCAAGGGCCATGATGAAGGGGAAGGGGCCGACTCGTGGGAGGATAGAAGCTTATACCAGACCGTCCAGCGCCAGTAAGGTGGCAATCTAAATGAGTCAGCAGAATTTACGTGCTGTGGTAGAGCGGGCCAGTGAGGGCCATGAGTGATAAGACCATTAGTGAATCATAAGCACAGGTAAAAGGCTGATATATCTTTGACGCACTGACAGCGACAGAATCACTGAAAACAGTGTTGTCTAGTCTGGATTAGCCTTGAGTTGGAAGAGACTGACTCTTCCCTGAGTGGATAGATTTATATCGGCGGGGTGGGACGTTGCCAGGTCCTTCATGACTCCAGCATCACTGACACGCGTGAGCATGCTGTTAGAGGATGCTGGAATATCGCTGTCGCCCTCGTGAAAGGGAATCTGATACCGTGATGGGCGAGATATCTGATGGAATAAGATAGATCTGAATCTGACCATTGTTGGCGGTCAGGTTATCTCCTGACGCGGAGCGTTCATCGTGAAGGCTAACACAAGCCAGGGACATCGTTCTTCCTGGTTTCTAGGACCCTACCCCTCCGGTTCATTCAGCGCATGGCTCGGATTCAGGCGTGGAGATGACTATGGGGCTTAGAATCCCTTGGAACAATCTGGCGTTCGTGTCCACTGCGTTATCTAAAGATGCCTCCTGGATGTTTCCTGTCTGACTTATGAGTGGATATACACGTCTGCCTGGTCAGGAACTTGTATCAGGAGCGTAAGGAGACAAGAAAAAAACAATTACCTTTCGAATCCTGCCTGTGGATGAACTTTCTGTGCCGGGGTTTGTTGTTCCGAAGGGGATGGCAACGTTGGTCAATTCCGAAGCCCGGCTGGGGGGTTCGGGGAAGTTCCTAGGTTGGGTCACCCGGAGTCTCGGGCCAACTTGGACTGGAGGACGACTTGGTTGATCCGAACAGAAAGATATCGGTGAGGTATGTGTGGAAGGCAGTAACTGACCGTTGTAATCCGACACATGGGAAACTGATTAGTGATTTGTCCACGTGATTTCCCCGAGTATGACCGTGACGTACATTGTAAGTACAAGACACTGCCAGTGTGCGAGTTGCCAGTATCTGTGATTGAATATTCTGTCGCTGGGGTCAAAAGTCCGTTCTTCCACCGACTCGCGCGTCAGTACTTCAGTCTTTGACATGTCAGACGGTCAATCAAACAATGACTCTCGATCGCTCAGGCCGCGCTTGCAAGTCGAGATACAATCAGAGCAGATAAATCCAGAGGTTGTCGTTCTACGTCCCACCACCCCTGACTCCTTGAAGACGGCTAGAGCAGAGGAGCCAGGGGCGGAAACCAAGGCCATGAAAACGTCTTTTTTCAAGCCGAAACCATTTTGGCATCCCGAAAATCTCCCGCCTGCGTTACAATGGATTCCTGCGAACTGGACCTGGTCAAAATGGAAACCAGTTTTACGGAGTGCTCTGGCTGCTTGGATCTCTCTTTTGTTTTTCCTAATCCCCAAAACACTCAATGTGCTGGGACAGGTGAGGTTTCTGCATTGTGATTTTCCCTCGCTTCTAGTAGCTGAGGAGCATCCAGGCTGCGTTTTTAATCATACTCGGTAAATTATTTGAGGATCCAGTCCGATGCACCCGTCAAACTGATCAACGTTTAGCGTCATTTCTTTCTCCCCCGAGTGACACATTTATTGCCGTGCTTCAGCGGGAGCTTGGAATCCTCATATTTGTGATAGTTGGCTGGGCGTTCGTACTCTTACAATACACGACATACATCCTAGCTAACTTCTTTCACAGGTGGTCTTGTCTGGGCATGGAGCTAGCATACCTTGCGCGTTCTCACAAGGATTTAACTGCGTCTTTCCCAGATATTATCGCTGGCCGGTATCTCGAAACTGCCGTAAGTCATCTTGGGCCCTCTCGATGGCTCTCTCTTAACGCGCAGAAAATCTAGCCCACTGTTATAATAACTGTATTTCTCTTCATTGGAAGCTCTTTTTTCCTGTACCTTAAATCACGTATGGGACCTGGACCACTCACCTTCGCATGTATCTTTGGATGCGTATGTGTCGGTGAGAAATTTGTTACCTCGTTCGGTCGTTTTCAGCTGACAGAAAACGGTCCAGACATGTCGCTGACGACAGCAGCCTTTTTCCCATTTCCCTACTTCAAGGTCCGTCAACTGGTTTCATACTAAAAATGTTTGACATGGCTTTAGATCGGGCAAGCTATCCTTCTACCCCTGGCCTTCCATTCAGCCGTAGCATTGGTTTTATCTCTGTGCCTATTCCCGACTTCCGAGTCATCCACATTTACCACCCGTCTTCATGGAACATTGTCATCTCTTGTTTCTGCCACCAAGGAACACCATCAGCGTCTACGACAAGATGTAACTGCTTCGGACTTTTCTGCGTCCCCGATCGCCGCAGCTCTTAGCAAGGCGGAAGGAGCTCTCGCTTTACTTGCATCTGCTGCTCGTCTGCAGAAGTTCGACATTGTCTACTCGCGCTTTGCGCCCACAGACTACACCCAACTTCACACCTTGACTAGAGGACTCATTGTCAAGGCGGGCGGGATGTGCATGTATTACACACTCATCGACCCAACAAGAGAGAGATTTCCTGTCACACCTACCGTGTCGATCCCTGGAACACCTGCATTACTTACCCCGTCTCATTCTCGGCCCCCATCCCCAGGCCACGACCAACAGTCCAGCAATACAGAAAAGTTGAATAATAATAGGTCCTTGGATGGCATGTCTAACAAGCAGCCCCGCCATTCCGCTCCCCAGGCCCATCACCAAACGGGAACCCACCACCGCAAGAGACTACACTCGCCACACAAGCACGCTGCATCCCATCACTCCGGTCATTCTCACAGTTCACTTCTCCATTTCGCGTTATCCCGCGCTGGGAGAACGGAGTCGGCCGTGGGCGTTTTTGAGTCCCTAAATTATCTCAACCTCGAAGCAACGCACTTGTCCCACCCACAGTCGGAGGCGCACGTTGCAAGGGCCAACGAGCTGCTGAGCAATAGCTGTCAGGATTTACTCAAGACCTGTGAACGCGGACTCCAGGGCGCATGTGACTGGCTTTGTTCCGTCCGGGACAACCGTCTCAATTTCTGGGCTTGTGAAGGGGAGAAGCAACGAATCCGCATGGACAGGATCAAGAAATACGAAGACCTCCATCGGGAGATGTCATCAAGTTTGGACGAGTTCACGAATAAAAAGAGGTTTTTTTCGCGTTTAACTCGAATGCCGCGGTAACTTATGGCTATGATTCAAAAGGTTTACTGTTCTTGATCCTTACCGATCCATGTTCACTCCTGCCGATGACACAGCAACGGAACGTGAGCTCACACCTCATAGGCATCTCTTTCATTGCTATGTCTATCAATATCACCTAATGCGATTTGCTGTGAACATCCGAGAGATGGTATGTGATCGTATCACTACAGTCGCTTTCAAGAAGGTAAAATGATGTTATTAGCTCAGTGAGATAGTCCGCTTGGAAACTGTGAGAGAGGCGCCAAGAGTGTGGTTTCCAAGGATGGATTGGTCAAGGTTGACACACCGTACGACCTGGGAGCCATCTGAGATGATGGTGACAGATGACGACGAAAATCCCGGTATGCCATTCTTTTTGATCACGTGTGCATATAGAGTTCTCACTAACCCATGATCCTTAGATGTGATTCCTGGGTTGGATCCGACGCCGTTGCCAGACCTTGGACGGGCGGTCCGTCGAGATCCTGACGCTTTACCTCCACAGAATGTGCTAGAGAAAGTTACAAACTGGATATACCATACAGTCAAAGGGATAGGAGGAGGGAATGCTTTGTACGCCCTGAAGTCCGGGATACTGACAAGTGAGACGGTCTACTAGCGGCCTCGGTCAATGAAATTCGGATATTGAATTGACTACAGTTCTTCTGTTACTACCACTGTTCCTGACCTCATCTGCGGGCTTCGCGTATAGTGCGTGTTTATTCCAGTCCACTTGGTGTTGCGCTCATCACAATCCCAAGAAAACAAGGCTGTATGGGCAGTGTGAGTTCGTGCGTTTGGGCTGTAAGAACCGCGTATCTCAAACCAAACAGAATAATGGGCCAGCTTACTCTTTCTCGATTTCGTGGAGACACTACTTTTGGGCTTTTGACACGCATAGTCAGTACCTTCGTTGGGTGCATTATTGGTGCCCTAGTGTGGTTCGTTTTCCTTTGAATCTACGGTGTTGGGCGGTTAAGCTTGATGGCCTCGCTTTAGGTACATATCAACAGGATCTGGCAAAGGGAATCCATATGGTTTGGCTGCTGTATGTTTTGTCTGTTACCCGTTCTTTTTCTTCCTCCGCCTCTACTGGCCTGTTTCTCCGATGACCAACTTGATCATATGGGTTACGACTGCTTTGGTACGTCGAGCGACTCCTATGACCCTATTATGACCGCTCATAGAAATGGAAAGGTTTTCGGATATTCTTATCAAGATACACATTTTCCTTCACTATCCTCGCCGGGATTCGGCGTAGACGTTGCCTGGGTAAATTCAATTGTCTAGCTACCAATTTCGTTTGCTGATAGCCCTTGGATAGAGAAGATTTGTTCTCGTCGTGATTGGCGTGGTGGCTGCCGGGTAGGGTTTTCTCTGTTTCCGGAACCCGCATGCTGAGGTCGTGCAGCATATTCTCATTCCTTCCCCCATCAACGACGATCCGTCTGTATCAACGCAAAACCCTTGCCACCGCCACCACGGAGATAGGATCTGCGTACTGTTCCATAATTTCGTTTGCAAACACAAAGAGGGAGGGAGAGACAGCTGTCATCGTTCAGCATCTACTTGCTATCCTGAGCAAATTGAAGAGGTCTATCGTGTTGAAACAAAATGTCGTTTATGAGGTGCGTCCGAAATATACTCCGTCCTCTGGACCCCGTGTTCACCCTTTCTAGTTCTCGCTCCGAGGTAAATGGCCCGCTAAGAGGTATCAACGAATCCTGGAGCTGCAGATGTAGGTCTCAGATTGGTATGCATACTTCCAACGCTCATAGATCATACAGCCAGATATCGAACCTATTGTCTCAACTGATATCGGTCTTAGAGCAGATGGAGCCTGCATGGGCGCACGCGTTCTTGAAGCGGACGCGATTGTCCGATGCAGACTTCCAAGGCGATGTGCTGGCGGTTATAAGTGAGTGGTTCAGCCCCCTCATGAGAGCTCCCTTGACCGTTGTGTCAGGTCTGATATCGTCTTCACTTCGAAACGGAGATCCTCTTCCCCAAGTGACGCCGTGTCCACTTCTTAACCGCTTCGTGGAGCATTATCACGGCTTGAATGTCATCCACGAAGAATCTGAAGAGGATTTCGGTCTGCCAAAGGCGTTGACAGAAGAAACGCTCAAAAGCTTGCAGTATATGTACGTTCCCCTCTTGCTGAGGCACACCATTCATTGCCTGACACGCCACCACAGGATTTTCTGTGTTGGCGTGGCCACCGCGTTTGGCATCGTGACACGTCTGGACAAACTGATGGTCGCCGTCAAGGAATTGGTCGGCGAGCAATACCACATCGACGGGGTCGGTCTTCCGCTGTATTATCGCCGAGGACGGAACGGAGAGACACGTCCCCCCGTGGCAACTGATGATGCCTAAACCTTCGATGGTCCTTGTAACGATTGATTTCTTGTTGTAACTTTCAACAACCTATGTGTTAGTCAATATCATTATGGATACTGGTTTGGAATGTTCCAGACAGGATATTGGAAGCAAGAAGGCTGGTCACCGGCCACACGCGACATTACTGAGTATGGTATGGGCATCTGAACCCCCTGCCACGGTAGCAGCATGTATGCGACCTGGTGGCAGTGTCGCGGTGTCTCACAGGTTTCCAGAGCCCACTGACGGTCTGAGTAAAGGAAAAACGGAGAAAGGAAATGATCGTACGCTTGCCAGTACGATTCAAGAACGGCCATCAAAGCACGCGGACTCCCGTAGCACGACCAGCGACCTGGACAGCACAGCTGCTCAGGCTTCTTGGCCTCGAAGCTCATGCATGGAACCCACACAGGTCCCATGACGCATTCTATGAAGTGGATACGTACTAGTTCCGATGGACAGCATAGTTAGTAAAAATAGGTCCCCGCCTGAGTAGACATAATCCGGTACGAAGCGGTAATAGGCACATTTCGGAGTACGGGGTCAGAACGAGCGTTCACTCACCAAAGTAGCGCTTTACGCCAGGCCTTTTCTTGACCGCATGGAGGTGATTAACTTCTGCCCGAAAATGACCCGTCTCCACCTTGAAGTAATGGACATGATGCCACTGACAACGGATATCACACCATTCGGCAAGTCAACCGATGACAAGACTTCAATACAGCAGATCCAGCGCGAGTTGGGAGGCCCCTGACAAACTCTGTTGGAGGTAAAAGAAATTGGGGTCGTGAAACGTGCACCTCGGACAGAACTCCGGGGACTTGGATAGCTTCCTAGATGAACACGTGGATTTTCTTGTTGTCCTAAATAGCGCAAACGATCTTATCAGAGTCAGAAGTGAGTCCGAAACTCGGACCTGGTTCCGGGTTTCAGAGAATTCGATAGTGAATCTACAGCATTCGCTCTCGGGACGTGTTCAAGGAAAGTCGGAATTGTGGCCTGTGTATGCATGACTGATCGCACACAAAGAATTCGACCCCATACATCAAACTTGTGTTGTGGCATGGCTATGCGATCCAGAACTGGATGAGTTGTTCCCGAGGCGGTTCATTCCTCCTAGGAAAGTAGCATGACGTAGGAGGGTTATAGGAGAATCTGATCGGCATTCTTGACACATTATAGCCTGAAGCTACTCCATGTGATTCCGATTCACAGTTTCAATTAGAAATAAGCACAGCTCAGAAAGTTCTGTTTAAGAAGAAACCTGAAAGATTTCGATCAGAAGGGTACTACGGTAGACCTTAACCAAACCATAAGTACAATTACGAATCATGAGTAACTTGCACGCATGAATTCGGACTTGAACCTGAGTGAGGACTTGACGGCTGCGCCGCAAAAGAGTAAGGATACTCACAATCCATCGGATTAGTCCGACAACGGCCCGGGTATCTTTGTGCGTGTCCAGAACTGTACTAGCAGACTCTGACCCTTGGACGTGGCTGCTGCAGGTACTGGCTAGCATGGGCATTAGCGGGACGACAGCCCACCGACTCGGAGTGGCGGTACAACTACTAATGACCCGCTGTGGTTGAGTGTAACAGGCTCTTGGCTGGCGACCTTGCCTCCTTGAGCCACCTGCACGCTGTAAGATAGTTTGCCTCCACCTAGTATTGACCGCCGGTCCACTGGCACTATCATAAATTTGTAATGAAAACGATTGCATCCCAGGAACCACCGGTGGCTTCATGAAATCAAAACGTGGCATCAACACCTAACCACAGTTTTTCCGCTGTAACATTCCGAATGAATTGGTGGTGTTCATGAAATTATTGGTTTGACTACCGCCACGTAATCTGCACTTGTCATGACCCCAGACACCTTGAATAGAGAGAAATTGTTCAATTCGATTCGGGCACTGGCAGGTGATGGCATTCTGTCTTGCGATTAGAACGGTTAGCCAGAACTCGCACTGCCTTGCCCGATGTCCGGCGGCCTTTGGGTCATTAGCTATTACATAGTATGCACCCATGAAAATCCGACGTCCTACCCCGCCCCGGCTTGGTGGGCTCCCTCTGTTGCTACTATGTGCATACCACCAGAAACACACTGCGAGAAGTAGACCTGTAGATGGGTGCAGTTTCCGTGGACAACACCATACATGAAGTGAGCGGAGACCCGATGCCAGGCTGTTCCTGTGCTATGTTTCAGGGTCGCAAGGCTGGATCCGGACCGTGAGATTAGTCACCCAGACGTTTACAGACGACGTGATACATAAACATTGATATTGTGTGGTGAAGCCTGGAGGCCCTACGATCTCTGTGAGCTTTTGAACCTTGTGTTGCACCTTCCCCGACCCCTTCTTCCACACCAAGATCCGGGCGTGGCCATGACCTGGATCACATGGTGTGGTTGTAGTCGATGTGCTTATCTAAGCGGTCCAATAGGATCTCAACACGTCCAACCACTCTTGCGCCACCCGGACCGGATGGCATCAGGCACGGATCCCCGCAAGACTCCCAGCAGCTCCCAGTGCTCAGAATCGCACGCAGGAGATCCGCGCCGTTGCCAATCGACGTCATTCAGTCGTATCAGTTGCATCATGATAAGTGGAGTGGGATAAGAGGTTGGCTCGTACTCCTCCCGAGGTCGTTCCCTCCGATGTTCGGCTTTGGAGTTTTAGCCACGCTCATGTCATATGTCACATGCATGTGCTGCCACACAGCCCGGTCGCAGGATGGTATGATGGCATATTTGCCTGGCTGTCCTCATGCCGTATCCCCTCGAACCGGGGAAGAGCGCCCCAGTGCAGTAGCAGAAAGCGCTTGACTATTTTGCGCCCTTAGGTACAAGACTTGAGCTAGAGCTTATAATGTTACTACGGAGATCTGCTATCATTGATACGTACTGAACACATGTGGTTGGGATTTGTGGCAGGTCTTTGCGCCATGTTTTTTTTCCTGGAGAAGTTCATCGGTGATAAAAACAGTCCCAGCGAGCGACAGGGGGAGTAGGATCTACCTAAGATAGAGGTCTCTTGGAGCTTTCCGGGTACGTACGAACAGAAGTACGTGATATGTTAAATCATAATAACACGAGACTAGAAATATTAAGGAAGAGGAATGAGCGTATCGATACATGTCTAGTCGTAGTGTCTCAAAAGAACGTTGCGTGCGTGAGAACCCTAGGATTGTCCCGATCTCTAGAAATCTATGTGCCCACGCTAACGGTAGTGATCCGTCCTTGGCTCGACAATACCAAATGTATCGGGCCGTTGCATCTGTTGAGGGTTTCGAAGGTTGCGAGTGCGGCACGTGTCACAAGCTCTAATCACGAATGAAATAAAACAGCCATCTCAGCAGACACGACCCCAAGCCCCGCACTGGTCATGACCAAGATCGGTAAAAGGTTCCAGAAAGCAAAATCCCTTTGCCTCACATCGATCCCTTTCTCCTTCAAAATAACTCGCCAAAGTAGACCCGCAAGCGAAGCTGAAAACGTGAAGCTGATGGCTCCAATGTTTGATGCTACGGCAAGCGCAATGGCAGCCGCGCGGTTGACCTCGAATGAAAGGGCGGCTGCACGAACGATTTTGGTGAGCAGGATAGTAGCGCCAATGTTAGTACCCGCGAAGTTGCACAGAATGACACCAAGGATACCGATCAACCAGATGGTAGGGTGCATTTCTTTATGAGACGCGCGAACGAGCCAATGGGCAAATACCTCAACCCACCCCTGGTGGTTGAGCGCTTCGATGAGAATAAATTGAGAGAACGCAAAGGGGACGAGGGCGAATGGTAAACGCGGTAGCGCAGTGATGAGAGTCGGAAAATGTTCGTCGAGCTGGTGGTGCAGGTGGTGCAGCTTGTCCATGTACGCCTGATGCCACCTAAAAATGCTTAGCGTTTTGTCTTCTTCATGGGCCGGGGTAGATTTTGAGCCCAGTGTAGATCCGGGTTGCCGCTCCGGTTCGGGCTCGGGTTGCAGCACTGTTTTGGACTGGGCCTTTGTGGCTTCCAGAGATGGCTCGACAGCAGTTTCCTCGTCAGGTGGAAAAGACGGTGGTTGTACGATATGGGCTGGTGTAAGATGATGTAAAGGAGGATCTTCCATGGATTGGTTCCCCTCACCCACAGAATCTCTATCGAGCCCATCTTCCAGAGGGTCAGCTAACCCACGACCCAACATCGGGATATTGCGGGAATACCGATAATGGTCCCACCCAAGATCAAAGAGAAGTTTGGCAAAAGCGAACGGCAAACTGATCATCCAGACGTCAATCCCGAAGAAACCTACAATGAGGCAGACAATGAGCGCAGAGCCGAGCATGAAACTGCCAACCCAAGCGCCAACGGGATCTAGAAGGGCACGCCGAGGGTTCAAAAGACGGGGGTGAGCTAATTTCTGTGGAACTAAGGTGCTAAATTGAAGTGCCAATGCAGCAAAGCAGAGGATGTTGCAAGCAACGAAGGGAAGTATGGTGTACGCCGTGAAGGCAGCATTGTTGACACTAAAGCCTTCGCATATAACCACCTAAAGTGTAACTGGTAAGTATCGGATCAATTCTCGTAGGACATACGTACATTCGTAGGATTTCCTACAAATAGAACCATGCTGGCGGTGTTTGCAGCTGCAAATTCAGCCATGATCCACGGCCTCCAGTCGAGTTCAGCGACTTGCGTGTAATAAACCAAAAATGCAGTTCCAGAGAGGACGACGGGATCGTTTCCGAGTAGGATAGAGAGAAGAGTGAGCATGACATAGAAATAAAAATACAGCTTCCATCCGCTCCGACCACTCTTGTTGTTGACCCAAAACGCCGCAGCTTGAAGTATACCAGTGATATCAAGAGTTACGGCCATGTAAGCGAGAGAGAAGAATAAAATGAGGATATTGTATGGTTTGACGCCCTCCGTGCCTATAATGCCATTACGAATGACTGCCGGGTCGAGGCATTGTGCGGCCCACAGTAATGCAATTGCGAGGATTGGTGCGGTAGTGAGGTTGAGTGATATTCGAGGTATAGGGCCGCGAACAGGTATGGAAACCGGGTGAATGACGAAGAATATGGAGATGATGAACACCACCAATGTGACGATAGCATATCCAGTGGTCATGAGGGTATCTCAGGTAGTTCTATGCATAAAAGCCTGAAGGAAACTGCGGCAGGTGAGGGTTAATGCGGAATGTGAATCTGAAATGGGCAGCGGCGTCGCGAAGGAACTTACTACGGGCCAAGGCGTGAGCGCTCCAACAGAACGTGATATCGATGATCTAGATAGCACCAGCTGCAAGCTCGTCCGATGGCCTGGGTGATGTCGGTTCCTTGGGAGTTTCCTTCAAAGCTTATGAATGCCATTCAAATCTGTTAGAATTTCTATTCAGAAAGTTCCATTGGAAACCCAAAGCCATTATGTAACCACATGGTGATGGTTTCAAGATAAAGGGTTCATTTTGCGCCCTCAACTCGTCCTCATAATTCCCGATCAACACAAAATCTCCAGCTGGAAGCCCGTGCAATTGGCAGATTTGTACTGGTCCGACTCTCGCTATTGTTGAGGAGTGCCTCCCCTGAAGGGCATGCCATGGTGTCCCACAGCTATTGGTAAGCAGTGAATTCAACGTAAAAACTCGCAGAAGTTCTGTCACCGTTGGTGACCTGCCAGCCTGGGCGCCCAATTACTCGTATACCGATGCGGAGATCTCCAGGGTTCAAGGACCCCTGGGAGTGGAACACAATCAGACCGACGGAGCCTAAAACTAGTGCCCAAATTAGGTACGTAAAGGTGCAATAATCGATTGGAGTACTTCTACAATCTTGTACCCTTGACTTTTCAAGAAATATAGAATGGCCAATCTCGTTGGTACTAGCTCTGGTCACTGGACCCCTGTTAAAGGACCCGCAAGCCCTTAGCAAGCGCCGAAAAGGAGAGGCAGGCGAAGGAGTCGGAGACAAAAAAAAACACAGCAATTATTTGCCGCTGCAGACTTCATGGGCAACAATTCTGAGGCGAAATTTTATGTGCCTGCTCAACCACCCATGGTCTTTTGTGTGATTGGTTGGATTGAGAAGCGCTCTACACCTAATAAAAGCTTTCGGCGTGCATTCACAGCACCTTTGGCATCAGTTTTCACAATCTCAGTTGCCCAGGACCGACGGGACACAGTTTCTAGTTTCCAACCGATTGGCACGCTTCCATTCCTCCCTGGTTACCAGTCAAGATCCGAGACATGGTGCCTTCAGCTTGTCGGCAGTATCGCGCTTACAGGTCAGCTCGCACCGAGACTATCGGTGACGTTGTCAGCTTTCTGACGCACATCTGCTACAGCAGTTTATTGATTGACTCCCAACCTCAGCTCAATCTTGTAAAGTGGTTCGGCATAACTACATACCGGACCAACTCGCCTGCCGGGGCAGAGTAGCGCTATTCACTAACTCAGTACTTGGCTCGGAAATCCTCACTGAGCGCCCGTTTTGCATAGGCTGTGACGCACACCTCATTCAATGCTTGTTTTTTTGACGGGGTCCCCCATAGTTGCATTACTCCATTCAGTCAGCCACTGGCGTGTGCGTCATCGTGGTCACGATGGTGTACAATATACACATCGGGGCTCAGCGCCGATACGGACGTCGTGGCTGCGCGAGGGGAATTGATAGTCGAGAGGAGAGCAACCAATAACCGGCAGGACAGGTGAGGCGAAGCTGACTGCCTATGTTTCCTGCCTTGTTATCTGGTGCTGGTACTGGAAATGGATATAGTCCGGAAGAACCCAATGTTACAGCATTTCGATGTTTCAAGTTCGAGCTCAGAATATGAGCTGATTGTCTAAATAATGACATATGCTCATGACGATGATACCGCACGCCTGGGTTGGGCGTCCGTCATATTCAGCATTCCTGATCCGCACGTCGCGAATCGAGACTGGAAATGAAACCTAATCATAGGGCGGCTAGGAGTCCCTAGAATATAACTTGTCGCGGTGCCAATTTGAATCTCATCGATGATGTCATGTACATACAGCAGTGGTGACTCCACTGTGCGACGTGGGGCTTCGCGTGGGCGCGGGGACCTGCAGTTGCCACAGCTTGCTACTCATACTGACATGCTGCTTTCACCGAGGAACAGCCTCGGTCATCCCTTGCACTGGGATCGTGGTGATGAAACTGGCCGTTCACACTGTTCATTTCTTTCAGCCGCATTCTTATACTTGTTAAAAATTGCGGGGACCTCTCAGTGGAACCCGTGCCGAGGACCACAGAGCTCTAGATAGATGGGAGCTTAATTATCCCGCACATGCCCGACGATGTGGGGAACGTCGTCCTGAAGTATGTGTGCCTACTCGAGTGCGTCAACCAGATAAAAACCCCAGACAACACTCAGACCCTGCAATCTGTTACCCATCCCTCACTGATGCACAACGACGATGAGCTCAAGACCGCACATGCGGCAGAAATGGTTGGAGTACCTCTGGTAGTCAGTTCCCCCGCATCTCGTTCAATGGAAGAGATTACAGGAGCCCAAGGATTGAGCGGACATCGTTGGTGTCAGTCCTATTGACAAGTCTTTGCTATCTATACCAGGGATCGACCTTGAGCGTGCTGTAGGACACGCTCTGTCAATTTCATCCCGTTTCTGCTCAGACTCACGAGGACGAATGGATATACTGTGTTCATGGTTGTAGTGATTATGATGGTAATCGGATGGCGTCCACATGACTATGGTCCTGCGCACGGCCCAACTGGACACGGTTTTAGTGTTCAGCGGTCCGGCTTTCATGACTCACTTCAAGCTCGAACTTTGCAAGTCCTGCGTCACAAGCCATTCCCATACAGCCAAGGGGTGCAGAGAAAGGCCGCAGACGGTAACCCGATTGTATAATGGGAAGCAAGTGAGTTGCCAAGGTAGCCTCGAGGACAACGAGTTTAGATTCGTGGTGGCCCGGTCGTGTTGAAGGGCACACTCGCGACTTAAGGGTTCAATTCCATGAATGTCGCGGGTCTGATCTTGAATGGCTCTCGCAGATTGTGGAGAACGTAATAAACACGAGCGGAAATGATGTCATCGTCTCCAACCACGGTGAGCTCGCGCTTGACGGACGGTCTTCGTGTCCTTAGCACTGAATCCTTGGTTAACAAGTTGGTGGGTCATCCAAGATTTGCGAAACAC
>JBBPTW010000124.1:0-29900 GCA_038094575.1 Phylloporus cf. nigrescens | reverse complement strand
GAGAAGCACAGCCCCAATGACTTTCCTGCATAGCCTGCAAGAGTCACAAAGAGTCATTCATGATGTATAGCCTGTCACTAAGGAAACTAATCATAAGATGTCAGACCTAGTCAATCTGACTAGGAGGGATTCTAAATGGAGAGTCCCAAGGGAATGGTAAGCTGTAGCATAGCCCCCTGTACTGTAGTATATAAGCCCATGAAAACAGCAGGGGATAGAGAGTCCCAATTACTCCCCACTTGGCCTTTAAAAGTCTCAAGTGAGCCCCAGCCTCAAAGAGCCACAAAAGCTCAACACACCTATCAGAGTCCAGCCAACTAAGGATCCAAGAAACATCCTTCTGGAACTCTTCCCCCCTTTTTTCAGATTACCTTTCTCCTAGACTACTCACCAAGAGAGTCTACCTTCCAACCCACTTTTCCCATATCCATTTGCTTCATAGACTTGTTGTCTAGGCAAAATCCCTTCTCAAGCTTCCTTAGAGCTTACCACCACCTACCTTGCTATTTCCATAGCCCACTACTAGTCTACATAGATTACACCCCACCTCATTACTTGATACAAGTAATCTAGCTAGCTGCATAGCCATCATCCCTGCTAGTAAAAGCCAACCAATAATCTTGAATACTTTTATTCAGAGATTGAAGAACAACCAGGCATCCAATTGACTAAGTTTCCCACTCACTCAGGAGGAGATAGTCTCTTGAACACCCTTCTGCTTGATCTAGGAGATAGAGTTGTCCCATCCCTAGCTTATAGTCATATTGGCCCTGGAGGATATACCTATAGAGAAGCCTAGCAGTTCACTGGGTATCTCCTAAACAAAGGACAACAGTGATGGAGAGAGAGTCCTGTGGGGATAGTGTATCCCCATCTGTGTTGACCTGGGCATCCGGGTTGGTTGAGATACTGACCTCATCACTTTCTAGGGATGGTGAGAGATATGTCCTTGCTCACTTGGGCTCAGGGGCTGCCAGTGAGTGATCTTCCAAGTCATCAGAAGTCTCCTGCTTTATCTTTCGCTTTTCAGAGGTGCCAAGCTTCCCCTCTAACTTGTTGTTAAACCAAATCTGCTTGTAACCAGAGTAGTGCTTCATTTCAAGCATGTTACTCTTTCACAATCCTTCACATAGGTTCAGCTCTGGGTATGAATGGCTGATTTTGATATGGAATGCCTTCTTGGTTGAGAGTGTCATCAATGTCCAGGTAGTCTTGCTGTTGATGAGTCCTTTGATATGAAACTTGTGCCAGAGTTCATGTGCTGTCTGTAGAATGTCAGATACTCACTTTGTAGTCACCATGTTTCCAGCTTTGTCTTCCAGGAACAATGTGTATGTGCTGGCCTTCTGTCCTTGTGGCATCATACTGCACCATGGTTTTCACTCTGTCTCTGTCCAGAAACAAATCTTTGGATATTTAGCTCAATCCAACTGTGGCATGGAGCTGGCAGCATTTAAGAGTAGCATGCTAGGTAATGCTTGCACTGAAACATTTATCTGACAATCTGGTAAAGATCCAGTAGGATTGATGGCCAGCTGAGTGACAAGGATATTATATGCATTTCTATGATAGAAGTACCATCAGTAAAATAAGTCCTTGGGTTAGACTCACTGGATTATCATGCACTCTGCTTTAACTGTTGTATTTTTGGTTTGAAGCTTGCTGATTATATCCTAGAGGTACTGAATCTGCTGTCTAGGCTGCATATATGCCCCAAAATCAGCACATTGTCACATATATAAAGTAACTATAGTACTCACTGATAGTATCACTGGTGTCATATTGAATGGGCCTTGGGTAGTATAAACAGTCTGATTATTCACCTATATAAGAATTAGATTGACCTGAGCTTGATGTATAAGTTTACTCACCTGGTATGTCAGCATATTTGGACTCCACATTGGAAGAGAGGTAGCAGGTGGTAAAACTGGAACTTGTGCAGAATTACATGCATAGTAGTTGCTGGTGGCCATTTTGTATAAATCTTCTGGACTGATTTGAGTATTGGGGAGTGTGTTGAACTGCATAGGTATAGTCATTGACATTGTGGACAAAGGGGGAAGAGGATGTTTACATTTGTTGTTTACTTGGCATGCTGATTACTGAACTTACCTTTGATTACCACAATCATATCCACTGATTCCAAGCACACCATAGTCAAAGTCATTGACAATGTTATTGTCTTTGAGGTTGAAAACCTCCTTCAAGACTGGCCTATGTATGTGATCAAGTTTACCCCAGAGAATATAAATCTGCACATAAGTATTTCTTATATTAATTCCTCATAGTGATCTAACTCATCTATTACAGAAAATAATCCTGCATCTTAAAAAGCCTAGCAGCAAGGCTGTAATTGTTAAATCTGACAATGACAGTGATGTTCCCACTGGATGTTCCAGTAAATACAGTAAGTCTAACTGCATATATCCTATATTTTTAACTTGATCTATAGAAGAGCTCATTACTAATCACATTGCAAATATTGTGGTTCCCAAGAGAAGGTAATATTACTTTCCTAACACTTTATCCATTGTCTCCAAATCTTTGTAGCTGCAATGGTCCAAGTCAGCCATTTGAAGCCAAGGACTTGGATTTGTCTGATGATGGTGATGACAAAGTCAGTGACAGCAAATGCAATCTCAACAAGGACATTGCATCTGTTCTCCAGGTTCAAGTTGAGGTAATCCCAGTCGAACTCTTTGCAATTCCCAAGAACATGCTTCCCATGAAGCGCAAGATCTTTGATGAAACCTGGCCTCCTCATTGCACACCATGGGCATTCCACAAAATCACAAATGATCCAGCTTCCATTGCTGTTTATGAGGCCTACATGACGTCCCCAGCAGTGATAAAGGCCAAGGTCACATTAAACGATGCCTGAAAGGAATCAAATGGTAATATGACAGTTGGAGACTTTTATATGGCAGAGACTTAATTTGTTGTTGGCATTCAAATACTGTGTAGTACCTGCTTTGTAATGCTCTGAGAAACTAAGATTCTTCATCATTCTCTTCTGCACCAAATCGTGTGATCTTCATATCCGTTTTCTCCACCAGAAAAAAATGCTCCTCTCTCATACCATGTATTGTAGGGAAATGTGGAATTATTGTGACAACTGACTGAATGCTTGAAATTGGAATGACTTGGATGCTTGCCTCACCAAGCTTCATGCGGAAAACGAGAGAACCATATGAGCATTTGAGTAGGTAGGGATGTGGGTTGAAATAAAGGGTTACAAGAGCAACATCAAGAAAATTTGCCTCCAGAGCATTGGAATTTTCACCAGCAAGATCATTTGTGTCTGTTGCATTGACAAGTAGTCATGTGAAATAGTGTACTTCAGCAATATGTTCTCTCCCATTGAGATTAATCTATGTGGTAGGGTGTATTAGCACAAGGTAAATAAGATGTTAATTACCTTGATATTTTGAGCCATCTGAACATCCTTGGGTGCCTTCTGGAGCTCCTGGAATTCTGAGCGAGCAATCTGCCCATTTGGCAATTGTAGATAAGCCTAGTGATGGATTTTTGATACGTTGGAGCATACAAGATACTTAGCAAAAATTCTTGCTTCTTCAGCTTTGGGAGTGATTTGATATCTGTCATGCTTTGCAAGGAGGAGATAGTTGTTAGGAAGTTGAATGGAGGCATGTGGATTCAGGCTGTCAGAAGGATTGAGTTCAGGAATCATGGCTTTGAGAGCATTGACTTGACAATATCAGATCTCCTGCTGTGCAAGGTTGGAAAAAGGGTCAGAGGATTACCTGATTTCTTGGCCAAGGTTACCAATTGTTCTCTCCATTGTCCACTGAGATGAACAAATCAGCAAGCCAACATGTGCTGCTTCTGATGCAAGATAACATGTAAGGTGGATGCATGGCCAGATAAACTGGATCTGATCTATCTAATACTGATAAAAAATTGTTTCAAACTCTATTGCCCATTCTGAAATCAGCTGAGATGCATCTTGTAGTTGCCTTGGGTAATACTGTATTGTGCCATGATTCTAAGGCCAGAAACAAACTTGCAAAAGTTGCACCAAGGGCATTCAGGTAGGATCCCATAGAGTAAGGCTGGACATAGACCATATATCCAGGTTATATATTCTGCAGCTTTGTACCACAAATTTGAGTGTTGACTGGGATCATGAGAAGCAATATCAAATGAGCCTGGGAGATATATCTTGCAAGTGGCAACAGCATGTCCATGGGCTTTCCAGGCTCTTTAATCCTTGAGAACAGTCCAGTTCCAACTTGTGATGTTGTCTGTGGTGGCACAGTCAAATTTTCCTCACCAAAGTTCAATCCAAAGTGCTGCCATGTTTGTGCCAGATAGATACATCATCCCAGATAAGAACACTTCCGGAATTCCTAAAAAAAGATATGGCTGGAGACCAAGTAGAACACTTGGACCAACTATGCCTGTTTTAAGGTGACGTTTCTCATATTCATGCTGTGTAGGTGAACTGACAAGATACAGAAGCTGTTTGACATATCTATTCAAGTTACTTTGCATGATCTTATGAACACTGACATCAGAGTGGTCACACCCAGGAACATTGTAGTTGTCAGGCTTTAGTAGGACAGGATAATAGTGGGATTCACCAGGTTTATGATGCCCTTTCAGTGGACAAAGCATGCAACACCCATTTCTATCTTGATGTCTGACAAAGTTGCTTAAAGTGAGTAGGCCAGGTCCATTGGCACATGCAAGAAATAAGAAGAGACATGAGATGAAGTCACAATTCTGAGATGCATCCCAAATACAAAGTCCCTAATGTTGGACAGCAGAGACATGGTGCAGCCCTGGGAATAGAAATGAATTGATAATTTTGAGCTTTTTGGAACCAGGGATAACTGTGCTAGGAAGGATGTGTTTTTTCTTGTAGTGGTAATCAGGTGAAAGCTTGAGAATAATCCAAATATATATCCAGCAGTCACTTTCCTTGCTTTCAAACAACTGTGTGCCATTGATCGATATCATGAGGAGTGTATTGTCACATTGGATCTTGTTCTTGGCCACAGCATTGAGGTAGGCATGATCATAAAGGACATCATCATAGGAGTTGACCAATCCAGCATTTTTTTCGAGCTCCTGGAAGAGTTATTCTATGTGTTTGGCTCAATAGCCCATCTTTTCAGCTGTCTTAGGGTGTCACCATAACAATTGGAACTGTGGGGCAATTGGAATGGTGTGAAACACAGCCTGGGGGTGTTTGATCATATCATTGCTTCTCTCAAACTTCACTTGGTTGTACCATATTTCTGAACACTCTGGGCAGGCATCTAGATCAGAGAAGGGGCTCACATATACAGCACAAGAGTTGACACACATATGGTTTACTGTTAACATGATCCCACTAAGGTCAGAAAGAAGGTGCTTCATTTGGTGAAAACTTGGAATGTCAGTGCCAGGAAAACATTTCTAAATCACTTTCTGACTCTTTTCATAGGCTTTTTCAGATAAATGTTCAAGCGCTATGAAAATTGAGAGTGCAAGCTTCTCATATTGGTTATCAACATGCAAAGGTTGCTTTAGAGGGTTTCTGAGATGGTTGAGAGCATCTCCAGTTAGGCCAATACTATCTTTGAGTGAGGCATTCTGGATTGCCTGGATGAATGAAATGGATTGTTGTAGTTTAGGTAGCTTCGCTGCATGTGCTAACTCATCCAAGCTGAGATCAATCAATTGATTGATGTCATTAGGCACAGGAGGTGGTGGTGGAGGTGGTGGAGGTGCTGAAGGGTATGCTGGAGGAGGAGGACTTGGCAGACATGATAGGGGACTCAGAGAGGGTGAGTGAGTTGGCAACTATGCTGGGGGAGTCAGGGGAGGTGGCATAAAGACATTGTCTAATTCAAACCATCCTGCAAATGACTGGAAGACGAATCATGGTTTGTTCTTGTATAGATGAATAGGTATATGAAAGAAACATATCTGAGACTCTCTGGCTGACATCCTCAGCCACTTTGATGCACGATTCCTATCATCTGAGCCATCTTCATTGTGTGGGGTCCTTTGTACCAAAGATCCTAATGAAGTCCCTGCTTGAGGAGCATTTACAAATGCTTGAAATGCTTCTGATTGCCCTGCTTGTCAAATTGCCTCTCACTCATGCTCTGGTGCTTTACAATGATGCTGGCACCAGGTATTCAAGGAATTGAGCTTGCAGCACTCCCCCTTGCAGTATTTCTGGCAGACACATCAAAGGTCTTGGACAGAAGGCATGGCCATCCTGCAAGGAGAAAGGCTAAGAGAGGAATGGACTTATGCTTGTATTGAACCATGGATGAGTTGAATGGAATGGATTGGATGAATTGAATGAAGGCATAGAATTGGTGCAAAGTATGTTGATCAAAAAAATCAAGTACAATGAAATGCTATGTCTATGCAGGAGCACAGAGATCACATAGTCATACATACAAGTACATACAAATCATAGGTACTACATATGGCTCCCTATCTTTGTATATGGTCAATTCTTACTGGGCCTGAGTGCAGATGGATTACTCATGCAGTAATGGGAAGCACACTCATAAGGGACAAAGTTCTTACACTGACTGGTGGTGGTTTCTCCATGCTTTACATGCTTGACTGCTTTTGACTCTATTAGCTTAGAGCATCTTCCAGCACCACTGTTCAACAAGGTACTAACTGGTATTTGCAAGCTAAGAGTTTGGTCCCTGATTACATGCTATGTCAAGGTACCACCCATGGATTTCCATGGTTGACACAACTTACTCCATATCAAACATTACCTCTCTCTGATATATCCACCAGGTTTATTATTCCCTGAAACATCAAGTCTGAGACAGTCTTGCTCATGTGTGCCCAAGACATCTGAAGAGCAGCACCTCTTCCCCTTAGCCTGATTAGTAATGAATGGGGCTGTGCGTGTCATGACATGGAACCACTTCACCTCTTGGATAGAACCACATCGTGAAACAAGATCAATTTTAGACTTTTGTTGGTGACCATGCATTTATCGATTTTCACCAATTAAAATCTATCAAGATAAGCCATGAACATGTTCTGCCTGACTCCCAATGTTGAGGTGACACCTGAACTGAGTACTGGAATATCCTGGTAGTTGATAACAAGTGCAAATATAGTCCTTGCCACTAGTAGCCATTCAAGTTGAGTGTTTTGGATCAGGAGGTATCTGATGACCACATTTCCAATAATCGAGGGATACCATCTGATGCCAATGTACTAATATATCAGCAAATCTTTATATTCCTTGGTCATGCTTGGGCAATTTTGCCAAGCATGAAAGTGCTATAAGCAGTACCAAGGGTTACAAGTAAATTATTTTAAAGTCTCAACATTCATGTTATGTCCAAAATAGCCAGTCAAGCTGACTCAAGTGTATGTATAAGTTGTTGAGAATATCTGGTATTCTCTTTGCCAATTCAATTCTAATTACCAGAATTCTAGGCCCTAACATTGCCACACAGGCTGCTTACACTATCCAGATTACTCTCATATCACACATAGCCTGATGTGATAGATAAGAGCTTCTTTTGCTATTTGCTCCTGTTTATATCCTGGTCACATGATTCTTCTATGAAGTTCCATGGACTTCTTTTTATCTACTATATGTAGAATAGTTCAACATAAGTACAAACAGGTCCTTGTAGTATATAAACCTTGCCCTTCTGCTTGGGCTCAATAAGCAGTTCTTTAACTTTTCATTGTCATCACAAAACCTCAGTCAGCTACCAGCTACCCCACCCAATCACCCTTTATGCTCTTAGCATCTTCTTTGCTTAATCAGAAATAACAGTAAGCATCCTTTACTGTTCAAACTTCCTTTCCTGCTTGTGTTATCAGGACATATACTATCTTGATATAAGTAATCTATCACAGAGTAAACAAGACAACTATAGCAGGTCAAGCATTGTCAAGCATGTAAGTAATCCATCAAACAAGTACTTAGCCCATGGTGGTTACTGAGTTGATGTGTGGTGGCCCACTTTCTACTATCTGTGAAATCACTGACTATCACTGGCAAGAGTTGTTATATCCAGATACTGACAGAATAAACTTGAATGTACAAATGGTTGAGGATAGAGAGGAGCATGGTCAGGTGGACAGTCAGTGCAGTTAGACAGGGTCTTTTCAGGGAGGGTCAGTGATGCCATCAAAAGGAAGGACAAGGAGGACGTACAGGTCAGTGTTAGGGGGGTCATGGGGCTATTTTGAATGAATGGTAGTCCACATATTTGTTGATATAATATGCATGGAAAGTATTATAAGTTTGATCAGGCTGGAGATCCACAGATACTTGTTGACCATGGTAAATTGGAATAAGATGGGCAGCATGGTACATCAAGTCCAGATAGACCACAGAGATGTTAAGCTGACAGTGTGAATTAAATCCAGGATGCACAATCCACATGCCAGTGTCTTCATCAGGCTCATCTTGGTGAACAAACCATTGCATGACAGCACAAGAATAGTATTCCCCTTGGTCAACAAATGAGAAAAATGCCAAGACATGAACAATGTCAAGCCTGCACATGCCAGGAAGGGCTGGATTTGTTGCTACAAATATGCAATTGTGCTGGCTTGGCCCCTTTCTCCATAAAGGATAGTAGTGAATGGTTTCATGTCTTATTCCATAAATGCCACTGATGTCACTGGGTGCATAGAAAGTTGTGCTTGTGGAATTGAAAACCTCAACTCAGCCATCACAGCACAGACATTCAGCTAGCAGGATATCTCCCAATTGGTGGTTATCATCTGAATGTCTCATTTGGTACAAGAAATGTTGGATTATCTCCTGAAGCCGTGATATTCTGAGCTTGTCATGCAACCCTGAAACAGTATATGCACAGCTCCATTCTATAGTTGATGTATTTGTAAATGTAGTAGAATGAGTAGCACACCACTTACAAGGTATATGTGCAAGCTTGACATGAGCTTTGACACTCATTGGAGCATCAACCAGTTTGTTGTTATTGTCCTCATCTTCTTCTATTCTCTGAGGATCTGATTCCACCACTTCATTGTCCATATCACTATCTCCCAGCAATCTATTTGATATCATGATGTCCAATACACAGGTCCTGGTCAGCATTCCTCACTGTTGGAAATCTACACAGCAAGCAGCTAGTTTGTCCAAGCACTGATTTATAAGCAGCATCTGCCTGAGTGCATTGTGGTGGTTGGAATGACGATAGGGCTTCTTAACTGCTTTGATGTGTTTAGACTCTATGATAGTGGAACATAAACTGTTTGATGCCCTGAAGAGCTGTATCATATGTGGATAATGTACCATTGAATGCTGGCAAGGGAGATTGAATGACATGACAATCTCTGGTTGGAAGATTTCATGATATCAATGGAAATGATCCAAGGCCAGGCAGGTCTCAGAAAGAGAGTCTTCTGTTATAACATTGCACTGTACAAGATAACAAAATTTAAGGAAATATTGAAGTGCATGGATTATATTTGAGGGAACAAAGTCTTCAATAGCAGGAAGAAACACTTGATAAATGATCTAATATTAAGGTCTGTGTGTGTAAAATTGGGGTGAACATACATACCTTCATCAGGGCCTTTGAATTGTCATCTGTCCACTTCTTGAAGTTATGCCCTGGGGAAAGCATTTAAGACCTGAGAAAGATAAAACAACAGCCATTCTAGTAAACTGTTTATTGACCAGTTAGCAATTGTATCAATTGTTAACACACCTTTGATCAATTGTATTGAGGATGGCATCTGCTTCATTCTCATAAGTGCAGGATATATACTTCACTATCCAATCCACTAGGTGGTCCTTGAGTGCACCTTTGATAATTTGGTGAAGTAAATTTGGAGAGAGTAACTCATGGATATCAGATTGTGGAAAGTTGTTGGTAAATGGCTATCATGCAATCAGTAGGTTGCATGATTATGGCAAGGTTCAAGCATACCACAAGGACATTCACAATACCATAGCCATCTCATAACTCAAGGTGGCTAGATGTCTGAACAAGTAGTTCAGTATGCTCATAGTGGTAAAGGAGAGCATCTGCATCAAGGTCACAACAGTCTGCCATGCATCTAATGGAAGGACTGGTCAGAACAGCAGCTGTGATAATTTGTAACATACAGTGAGGTGCAAAAGCATTCCAATAACTAACATCAACATGGTGTGCACAGCACACCACAACACTCTGTGGGAATCACACTTAACTATAGTGAGCCAAATATATGTACACACTCTTGGCTACCTACTGGTCATTGGATCACATGATTTGACCTACAAATGGCTGAGATATAGCCATTTCAAATCAGTAACTACATTGAAACAGTTTTGCACCTTTAGTTATAAATAGAGTATTTGGTATATATTAGTACTTGATATAGCCCCCTTTGGCTTTCAGCACTGCTTCAACCCTTCTAGGCATACTCTCAATCAATCCCTGACACACCTCAGCTGGTATCTTTTCCCACTCCTCTTGAACTCTCCTTCACAACTCCTTTATTCCCTTAGGGGGGTACTCATGCTCTACAAGCCTCCTTTTGAGATAAACCCAAAGGTGTTCTATGGAGTTTAGGTTAGGACACTGTGCAGGCCACTTTATTACCCTAGATTCCTGCTCATCTAGCCACTCCTTGACCTTCTTGCACTTGTGCTTGAGATCATTGTCCTGCTAAAAGATAACATCAGAAGAATTAAGACCATGAAACTCCATGAAATTCATGAGTTCATCCTTCAAAAGTTGAAGGTAAAGATCACCATCCATCCTGCCATCAATCTTAGCAGCATATCCAATCCAATCCCAGCCCATGCAGCCCCATAACATCAAGAAACCTTCTCCAAACTTGATGGTTCCTTGGACTAACCTGTCATTAAGTCCCTCTCCTGGCTTTTTCCATGCCTGTTTTCACCCATCTGATTCAAGGTGATTGATTTTGGTCTCATCAGACCAAATTACCTGCTTCCAGTCCTCTATAGTCCAATCTCTATGGGCATAGGCAAAGTCTAACTGAGCATTGCAATGTTTGGCAGAAAGCAGAGGGCATTTACACTTGACTACAGCTTTCATACCAGCCTTTTTCAAGTGACAGCATATAGTAGAAGGGTGGAGAGACTGGTTGGTGAGATTGGAGAGGTTTTTGGTCACCTGAACTGCATTTTCTGCCTTATTACTAGAGATAAGACAAATAGTATGCTGAACATTGGCAGAGGAAAGCTTGGTTGGATGACCTCCAATAGACTTTTGGAGGTCAGAACACTCCATAGAACAAAGTCTAGAGATGGTAGCAATGCCAACACCTATACTAGAAGCAATAGAGTGAACAGAATGACCATTATCAAGATGAGAAAGGATGAGATTTTTCTGGGTGATAGAAAGAGATCACATGATGGTGGTGGTTGAAAGACAAGAAGCATAAAAACAATTTCAGACTCAGACATGATGACCATATGTATATTTTTGTTTGTAGTACAAAATACAAGCAAATATTCCATTATTTCATTGTCAATACAAAAAGGTGCAAAACTGTTCCAATGTAGTTACTGATTTGAAATGGCTATATCTCAGCCATTTGTAGGTCAAATCATGTGATTCAATGACCAGTAGGTAGCCAAGAGTGTGTACATGTATTTGGCTCACTATAGCTAAGCGTGATTCCCATGGGGTGTTGTGGTGCGCTGTGTGCACCATGTTGATGTTAGTTATTGGAACACTTTTGCACCTCACTGTACTTTGAACATCATCTGCAGACAATGCAAGCCAATAGCACTTGTTTCTCATAATCCATGATGTAGGAACTGAGACCAAAGATCACTCAGCAATGGTATCTGTTGTCAAAGTGCATAATCTTCAGTGTTGTCATACTGGGCTTTACTGACTGTAGAATCAATACTAGAGATAAATGAAAGAGCTGCTGTCAAAGTATTGAAATTTGCTTGTTTTTGCTGCTTTTTTGGTAGCTATAATAAAGATATGTTAGACCATCCAAGATGGAGCAAACCACATACTTTTTGGCTGTGCAAGGAAGCCGATAAGAACCAAGGCATTTCAATGCACATATCTGACATTGTTGTGGATGTTGCCAATTGATAAGTAGAGTGGGTAATAATCAGTTTGACCTGTCACAACCAAGATGGTTGTTTTGTCACTATCTAATATCAATGGCACAAAGACTAAGCCATGCATTTTGACATCCTCAGCAATGATATACTATAAGATTGTAAATAAGAATCAGATTCACAAACAAAATAATTTACTGCCTGCTTTCATGCCCAATCAGCTGACATAAAGTTGTACCTGTAACAGCTTCAGTGAAGGAGTGTTCAAAAGAATCGACCAGCAGTCTACCTTGATTGTAAAGAAGGAAAGAAAAAAGGAGTTTTAAGTCTAGTATTCCTCTGTTGAAGAAGAAGAACAAGAGAACCAGACTGGGGGCTCCAGTTGGGCTTTGGAGGTTTATATACTACCTAGGGGTTTGTACATGTGTGGTTCTATTTGTACATGTTATATACCATAAAGAGTAAATAGCAGTGTCCATCAAATGAGTTACTGTGAGTCATGATGAAGGCAGTGAAGATAAGAAATATGAAATAGAAGGCTGTCTATGTGGCAGCACCAGTATACATAGCCTTGTGATGGAGATTAATAGATAAGAAGGAATGAGGGGTAAGTCATAAGGGTATAGCTGTGTGCTTCAGCAATGCAACTAGCTGAGAAGACTATGAAGACTTCAGTAACAGCCTGGTAACAAGACTATGGCAAGCTGCCCCATTTGTAACTAGATGCTTCTGAGTTGAAAAAAAAAACTTAGAAATGCCTGGAATAATTATATACTAGTTGATTGCATGGACTGAGCACATATAGATTGGACTTCACAAGGCAACAAATGCATTTAATGATAGCATGGTGCAGCTCAGCATGACATAACAGGAGACAACGCAGTATGAAACATAATATAAGTAGCTAGTACATGTCACTCATTGAAATATGTGAATGGGAATCCCACCTGGTTCCCTAGGGCATGCCCACCATGCCAGAGGAAGAATTATTAGTAGCAAATAGGTCAGCGGTTGAGAAGCCCAAAAACAGGGTACTAGTGTATGCTACTGAACTGGGCTGGATCAAGCAATCAGTAAATGGCCTGCTATCAGATACTGTCAAGGGGCCAGCCATCAGAAAGCTGCTGCTAGTATCCTTCATTGAATCAGATTGGTGTGTTGTTGCTCGCACACTTGTTGAAATGTAAACTGCAGCCACTTTATGTGGTGATCCTGGCCTGCACTTAGCCTTCAGAAGTTTCCTAGCAGAGGCATCTGCAATCAAATCAAATAATGACCACACTGTACTCACATTCCTTCACAATAAAGTTGGTATAACCGGCTTTTGAACTCAGTGCCCAGCTCCAGGTGATTCCAGGTCGTATCAATTCCATCATAGAACACATCATAGAACGGATTGTATTTTGTACCTTCAAACTTGATGGGGGTGGTGGCACACCCAGACTCTTGCCCACTGGCCACTCTGTGTATGGCATACAGTAGCTAGTGGGGACATACAAAAATTAGTGTATGTTTTGTGACTCTTAGATCTATACTCACCACAGTGGCAGATAACACCAACATTGGCACTGGCATGGTGTGATAACTTGCTTGGAATGACCTGATTGGTGACTCATTTCAGGTATACCAAAATGCTAGATGGAATGCTTCTAAGACTCGATTGCCAAAATAGAGTATGCCTTCATCCTAAAAGAGTATTAGATTTCAAGTATACTGGTGGAAATCACTCACAGTCTCATCATATTCACAATGCTCATGAAGGAAACAGTTCATGTTGTTATGTTGATTTGTGATGACAGCCATGTGTTGCCCCATCCACTCCAACTCTGCTGCACGATCAGCTTTGACCTTGACAGATGTGGGGGGTGAGTTGAAAAATTGTTTAGTGTATCGCTTGGTGAATTTAGCAAGCTTGGATTGAACATTTGTTACTTCCTTTGAGATCTACATGGTGGGATTAGTTAGTTGGGTGGGGTAATGCTTTCTATAACTCATGAGAAATCCAATGCTATTGTTCCATTCTAGTTCTGTGAGCACTATTAGACTTGGAATATACACTGGAAAAAAAAAAAAGAAAAACCTGTATTATACTTGACATATGCCACAGCTAAGTTTTCCTGGAGGCTCACAGTGAATGCAGCCTGCTTTCCATACAACCAGCTGACATCAAGGATCATGTCATTGATGGCTCCTGAGTGTACCTCTCACACAACTTTTTGAGCCTTCTTATCATACGAAAACATTTTCGGGGCCAATTTTGTCACTCCACCATACCAGCTTTGCAGATAGGAAAGGTAGCTGCGGATTGCAGTCATAGAGGATGAATAAGAGGAAGGAATGTGTGAAGAGGGTTGGGGGTATACAGGGGGTGCTGCGAATTCCTGTAGTCGGGTCTGTAAGAGGATATTGACAGCACAATGTTGCTGATGGTTGTCGAGTACATCAATTTCACTTCCAGAAGTCTGTTCAGTACCCCATGTAGTGAGTTCCTTCCTTTTTTATGAACAAGTACTGCAGTGTACCTGTATCGTCACGGCTGCATAATCAAGCCATTCATCTACTCTTTTGTCCTCAGTAGGTTAATGGTGAATAGTGGGTAGAAAGGGCAAAGAAGGTGGCTGGACAGTAGGTTGGACAAGTGCAGGCTCCTGACTTGAAAAACTGGTCAGTGTCAAATCAGAAGCATAGGGGGCACCGACAAATGGAGGAAGCTGGGACATTGCAGATGAATTACACTGAGCAACAAAACTATTGCAATGTTAGCTATAGTTGTAAAGATTGGTTAATATATTATGGTAAATTGGTGGTGGACTCTCAATCCTAGGTATCATTAGAAAGCCATGATAAAGGGCTTTTTAAAAATATATACATTGCTTATGTAATTCTTTCTCAGTAATGAAATATTCAACAATTGATGATAGGTACTCATTGCAACAGTTTTGTTGCTAACTTAATAAAGTATCAAATTAATATGTTCTGTCATATTATTACATAATCAATGTGTCATGTGATGTACAACAAGTTCAAAAAGGTCCAAACAAACCATAATACTGCTCTTTTTCCACTCCCATTATCATGAAACCACTATTTATTGATCAAATCAACCAAATCATTACTCTCTTGGATTTGGGTCAATCCACTTGTCAGATCTCTGTAGCTACTGGCCTAAACCACTCTACTGTTAGTAGAGTTAGGTCTAAACTTTATCCTGACCTTGTCAAGTCCACTGGCAGTCATCCTTTCATCATAACTCCTATTAATATGTACCATGCCATTCATTTTATTGAAACTAGAAAGGCTGAAAATGCTGTCCAGGTGACCACTACTCTTCAGGATGTTGAGAACCAGTTCATATCTCCACAAACCATTCACTGTCACCTGAAGAAAGCTGGTATGAAGGCTGTGGTAAAGAAAAAATGCCCCCTTCTTACCAAGTGTCATAAGAGAGCAAGAATGGACTTTGCTCTTAGCCATAGGAACTGGACTGTGGAGTACTGGAAGAGAGTTATATGGTCAGATGAGACCAAAAGTAATTGCATTGGGTCAGATGGCAAGAAGTGGGCATGGAAAAAAGCAGAAGAGGGCCTAAGTGATAGATTAATGAGAGAAATAGTAAAGTATGGAGAAGGATCCTTGATGATGTGGGGCTGTATGACTTGGGAGAGTGTTGGGCTGGCTTACAAGATTGATGGTAAGATGGATACTGATCTCTTCATACAGATTCTGGAGGATGAGCTTCATCAAACATTGGAGTTTTATGGAAAAACTCCAGAGGACATTATTTTTCAGCAGGATAATGACCTCAAACACACCAGTAGGAGGGCCAAGGAGTGGTTTGTTGAGCATAGATATGATGTAATGGTATGGCCTGCCCAATCTCCAGACCTTAACCCCATAGAACATCTGTGGTTTCTGCTTAAAAGAAGACTAGTAGAGTATCTAGAGCCACCAAAGGGAATTATAGAACTTTGGGAGTGTGTGCAGGTAGAGTGGGAGAAGATTGAAGTGGAGGAGTATCAGAAGTTGATTGAAAGTATGCCTAGAAGGGTTGAAGAGATAATCAAGGCAAATGGAGAATATACCTCCTACCAGTCTCTAATAGCTTATATTCAGCAACAAAACTGTTGCAATGAGTACCTGTCATTAATTGTTAAATATTTCGTTACTGAGAAAGAATTACATAAGCAATGTATTTATTTTTAAAAAGCCCTTTATCATGGCTTTCTAATGATATCTAGGATTGAGAGTCCACCACCAATGTACCACAATATATTAACCAATCTTTACAACTATAGCTAACATTGCAACAGTTTTGTTGCTTAGTGTAGAGGACAGATGAGACAAGGTTCAACCGCAAGCATGGCCACATCTGCAGGCTGAACCGTGAGATGAATTGGGAGGCATGAGAGAGTTAGAGTCATCTTATGGGCTTAAATCCACCCATCCAACATCAATCCTGTGTGGATATCCACTGTTCCACACACAGAACCTGGCCATATGACCTAGCCATATCAAGTTGGGAATGGTGAACTGAAGACTCACTGTTGAGTCACACATTACTCATGCAGGAATAATGACAAGTTTGGGGTAGGGCTCCCTTCATTATGCAGCAAATGGGGGAGATTGGCAGGAGGATCCCATCAATGGGCCTGACCATTGAGGGTCCAGCTTCTTTCCAAGTTGAAATACACTGTCAATGCCTTCTTTTAAGTTGATCCATGGGGCAGTAGGTGAAGGTGAGGCTCAGGAGCAATCAGTGCTGTCCCAAGTAAGTGCTGGGTCAGTGGGATGCTGCACACATGTGATTAACAGCACATGAAACAATAAGATTAAATAAAAAAATGGTACAAGTGGTATAGCTAATGTGATACAGGACCTTGTACATAGGTAGTGACCAATATAATCAAATGCCACCTGACCCAGAAGCTTGAGAACTACTAGTAGTAGATGGTGTGGGGGATAAAATGTTAAGATTAGAGGGACCCCTGCCATAGTCCGAATCACCATCGTCAACAGACTTGAGATCAGTATGACCCTCCATCTTAGGAAACAACCCAGAGGCATGGCTGAGAAAGCCTAGCCCATCCTTGTTTACTGTGTTCTTGACCTCTCCCAACTGTCATAGGCCATTCTTCAATAGTGCTGCCAATTTCTTGCAATCATCCGCTGCCATCAGATGCAAAATCTTGAGCTCCTTGAGCCAGAGGTGGTGATACTTTTCATATGCAGCAAATGTGGCACAGCTTGCCCAAGCAAGCTGTAACAATTGCATGGCATGGACATCTTCAATTTCCACATTTCTCTTGATTGAAATCTGAATTTAATGAACTCAATGTCAATGATTCGTTATTCATGACAAGCTGATAAAATTCTTACTAATGTCAGTAGTATTCTAGCCTTTTTCTGGATTGAAGGATCTAAAGTGTCTGGGTCTTTGTCTGAGGGGATTGGGACACAATAGTGATGTTTTGGGGAAAGCGAAGGTGGGTTTGTTCCACAGTCAGAAATCTGTGGAGCACTTGTTAAATCTGTTTGGGATGTTGGAAAGGAAGTTGTATCCCCCAGTGACCTGGAGGAGTCACTGGGAATGGGTTTTCCTGCACCCTTTGTTGGAGGGGTGGATGAGATTACAGCTTTGGATAGTGGCATCGACAGCATATTGACTGGGGAGCTCGAAGTAGGTGAAGGGGATGTTGGAGGGAAGAACATGACGATGGATGTGTCTGAGCTTTGGTTGGTGAGGCCAGTGGCAATGTTTGAGAGAATACACTTGGCATTATGTAAGCCTGAGCAGACTTGCAGCCAACCACACTGCAGTGACAATGCACAACTCATGGACTCAATATCACAAGAACAAGGAGCTCATGTCCCATATCTATCTGATCAAATTCTGACCTCATTTGCCCAAACTGCTTATAGGAGTTTCCTAACATAGATAATATCATCTGTTACCTGGCTACAAAAGGTTCTTGTGGGAAATAGCTAGTTGAAACTTTATCTAGCATGGAGTAAGCCCCCTTAGTGGCTATGGGAGTCAATAATAATGAAGATTTGGACATGGCACATGACATGGAAGGTGGGTGTGCATTTTTTTTGGCAATTAGATCAACTTTGTTGATGTTGATCTAGGATGGCATTTCATTGATGATAGGTTCAATGATGATACAGATAAAGGTACTACTAACTGGGGGCATATAGAACTCCCTGAAATTGATTCTGATCAATTGGATGTCCTGGTAGGCCCTGGCCACAGACAGATCTTTCATCCTAATGAAGGTAAGGCTTGACCTGGGGGTCTAAATCACTTGCAGTACATGGATAGAGATCAGTATGCACCTGTTTGCAATGGGAAAAATGTGTTTTACCTGTTTGCTTGCCAGAGTGAGTAGGAGCTAGCCAACTGGCTGTCAAGTGATTTACTCTCGCAAAGAGAGATCAATCAATATTTGCATTCTCAGTGTGTAGATGGTAGCTTTTTTTCCAAATGAAAAGTGATATCTGACTTTGTATAGAATCTAGAGCATCCAGTCTCTTTCTGTTCAGCTGAGGAGCTATATTGATGGATCGAGTCCTTGCCAGACATGCCATGCTGGCATTGCCAAGAGATCAAGGTGGGACCATACAAAACTAAGGAGCCACTTATTCTCTATTGGTGAGATGGTCTTGAGATTGTCCAGCACCTTTTTGGAAACCTGGCATTTACTTTGAGCATGAACTTTAGGCCCTATAAGAAGTTTGAGGAGGGAGCTAATCAAGACTGAATATATGGTGAATTCATGAGTGACAACCATGCCTAGGATATACAGGTATGATGGCCAATTTAAACCACAGCACAAATCTGATCATTCTGTTCAGAGTTCATTGCCTGAAGGCCACTCATTTGTTGGCATGATTGCAGCCTCTGATAGGACACCATTGACTCTGGGGTCCAGGGACAAAGAAATGCACCTGTTGTTACTATCCCTCACAAATATTCATGCCAATGTTCATATGAAAGAGACCTCACATGCCTTCACACTGGCTGCCTATCTTCCCATCCTCAAATTCATCAATGTTTCCCCTGCCATCCAATCAGTTCTATCATCACATGTCTACCATTTCACTATTTCAATTGTCATGCAAAACTTGAAGAAGGCAGCAAAAGAAAGTATAGTTATGTTGGATCCAAATGGTCTTCTGCAACTTGTTTGCACCCCTCTTCTATCTTAGATTGCCAACCTCCCCAAACAGCATGTAATTGCATGTATCTCATTGAAACATTCCCTGATCTCTACTGCATCCACTGATTATTTTGGTGAGGAAACCCCCCATTCCCTTTGCAGTCAACAAGTCACCCTGGATGCCATCTGAGAGGCATGTCATTTGATCAATCCATGTGATATTGCCACATTCCACAAGCTCTGCCTCTCCTCTTTTCATCTCAACAGTGTTGTCTTACCATTCTGGGCAGACTGGGAAGACACCTGCCCCTCAATATTCCTTACCCCTGACACCCTTCACTAATGGCACAAGTTTTACTTTGACCACTATGTGCATTGGGTAATCAATATGATTGATGGAGCAGAACTGGATCACTGTCTTTTGGTTCTCCAGCCACGAACTGGGACTCAACACTGGTCAAAGGGTGTCTCCACCCTCAAGCAAACCTCAGGGAAAGATCACCAGGACCTTGAGAAGTTGCTACCAGTCATTGCTGCAGGTGCAGTCCCAAATGAAGTTCTTTGCACCCTTCATGCCATCACAGAGTTCATTTTTCTTGCCCAGAGTGCCTGTTTCTTCAATGAGACCCTGCATATGCTCCATGAGGTGCTCTGTGAATTTCACCATTACAAATCCACTATCATTGATGTGGGAGATCACCAAGGAAAAAATGGGGTACTAGATTATTTTCACATCTCAAAACTGGAGTTGGCACTTCATGTTGAACAAAGCATTCGCATAATGGGTACTACTTATCAATGGATCAGCAACATCACTAAACAGTGCCATATAATGCATGTCAAAATTCCCTACCACCTTTCTAATCACTGCAACTTTCATAAACAATGCTGTTGCTTTCTCAATCATCAAGAGAAACAATATTTTTTTCAGCATTATATTACCCTTAAAACAGCTTATATGCCACTAATTGATGAGATTATATGTGAAATAAACCTTGTACATCTGTACTACACTGAACCAACCTCCGTCCACAATACCTCAGCAAGGCCAGTAGATAACTCCACCAGTGGTGCAGTCACCAGGAACAATGAGCAATTGTTCGGTCTGTCTAGCCAAAACAGCTCCATCTTCAAGAAACGTCATGCCTGGATGTCTACCAATAACAATAGCGTGATTCTTCTTGCTGTTCATCCTCATTTTTCAGGGATTGACATCAACACTGCCTCTCAAACTCTTGGCATCACCAATCTTTGTCCTGCCTTGGGGGACTTCTTTTCAGGCTGTTCGTATGGTGATCGCAATGGCTGCCACTATGCCACCATGGATTGTCCTCTTTCCTTTATGACCATTCACACATGGAACAAATTTCATATTTAACACTGCTCTGTCCAAGACCCCCTCTCCTTGATGCCCCCTCAGACAGTTCAGGCTATCTCTCTAAGTCCCACCCTACCATTCAGACATGCAAACACGGTTCTTCTTGCTCATGAGAGCAGCGAATTTATTTCTACCAACACAAGTGCCGAACATATGTACCTCCCTCAGTTGATGTTTTGTTCCTTTCTGATTGTCATTCAGGTTATGTTGTTGCCCAGGTATGGGCCATTCTACAGCCTTGTACCAATATCATATCAGACCCTCTGCTCTACGTCCAGTTTTTTAGCTTTTTGCCTGCACACTCCCAGATACTTAATGATGTCCATGTTGCTGTTCCTATATTATATATAGAGATGTTCTTGATGCACTGTCAGGCCTGTAATGACAGACAGTTCCTAGGTGATATTGTTTGCTTAGACAGCATCTGCCAAGTTGTTCAACTCATTCCAAAGTTTGGTCCCCAGGTGCTAGGAAATATGACTTGTGACAACAGCCTGGAGATTGGAGGAGAGTTCTACATCAATTCTTTTGCTGATAAAGAAATGTTTCATGCAATCCTTAGTTATCAGTAGCACTTACTCTGATCCTGCATCTGTAGTGCCAAACACTGGAATCACTATCGTGTCACTGAGTCATTGATAACTCTGATATATATGATTTGTCAGCAAAATATGTTTATTTGAAGTTAAAATATGGGAGACCTCAACAAATACTCTGCACTGCTACACAGAAACCAGTATATATATCGTATTTGTACTAAATGGGAAGAGAACATAAATTGTTGTCAGTATCTTGGACTGTGTTTTCAGTCACACTATCACAGACATGTTATGACCCACCATGACTGCTGTCCAACACACTGAAGTGGTGTATCAAATGGAAGAGAAGCATAGCACAGGGTGGTAGAACAGCCCTGTGGTGGTGGAAGATTAAAGAAAAGAAGCATGACAGGGATCAATAGATAAGAGTCATAAGTCATGCAAATTGTTAGATCTCATATATCCATCTGGGGATAAGTCACAGGATCATGGCTGTGTCATGGTAACTGTCCAGAGTCATGAGTGTTGTGGTGATGATGGATGACTCATCTAGAGTCATTGAAAATGGCTAAGTGCATCTAGCACTATGAAAAAAGTTTGGCAGCTATAACAGCACCATTGCCACTGATCTGTCTCTGTCTCAAATTCTTGATAAGGCACCAAGTCAATCTTGTTTGCAAACTCTGGATCGGCTAATATATTATGGACAACCTTTTGTGGATTTCAGAAATGAACATCATATGGATTGTTCATCTATGATGGGACATTTGTGTCAGACTTGGGACCTGTGTACTTCACAGTGAAGCTGGTCCACTTGACATCTCCAAGTGTCAAGTTGTCAATGGTTTTGTACATATCTTTATGGTTGGTAAAGAGTGGTTCACTGCCTGCTTGGAGTAGTGAAGTGGCCCATATCTTCATGAGTTTGTTGATTTGTGCATCAGGCATTTGATTGTGCATGAATAAGAAGTCAGCAAGCTCAAAATAAACTCAGTTGTAAAATGAATGCCAGTCATCACTGGATTTTGGTGGTGAGAGCTTAGGTGGTAAATCTCAAGGGAGAAAATGAAAATGTTCATTGGCATCACAAGGTCGCCCTAAGACTTTGTCATCACTAAAGAATGAACTCATTGTAAATTGCACACTTACCATTTAGCTATGAGTGATAGTTTCTATAAAACTCACTGTCTGAACCAACAAATTTGACATTGGCATCCAGAGAAGGAAGGGACAAGTGGTAGGAGGTTGAATAAGGGAACCAGGCAAAGGGTGAACCCAATTCTTCACCAACATTGTGGTCAGAAAAATTATCAGTAACTTGAATGTGATTATTGGGTGGCCTGAAAAAGACTCCACGATGCTGAGCATTGAGATGTTGGGTCAGACCAGATTGATTTTTGAACCAGTGGGGACAATGGGGGCATGGATATGCAAGTAGACTTTGCTTGTGAAGTGTCTCCTGAACATGAACAAAGTTTTGACAAGGTATTGATGCTGGCAGGAATGAAAGCTATGGAATAAATGATGGAAGCAATGACTCTTGCTTTAGGGTCCACATGAAGTGGTGATCCATGCCAACTATATATTATGGAGGAAACCTAAAAACTGTTTTTTTTTGTGATCATCTGTCAACCTTCACTACTTCTCACTACTTTGACCTACCATGTCCAAATCCTTACATCATGTTATAACAACCCATAAAGGGAATGCAATGAAGCATGTAGCTTTGCTGGACATGCCAGCAAAAAGAAGAAAATCAGCTGAGAAGAAGGCCAACCTTGAGCAGTTGCAAGCACAAAAGGCCCAGAAGGAAACTGCTGCCAAGAAATCTGCACAATGGGTTGACAAGTTAGAGGTGAGAATAAGGCAAGAGCAGACCAAGAGTAAGGCCAATAAAGCCCAACCCATTTATCTCCAGCCCATTGTGAAAAAATGTATGCACAAGGTTCCAATAGTAGGCAGTGTTAACTAATGTGCTATATTATCACAAAGAACCACCCACCCCAAGGGTAACTAGAGGAGCACATAAGTTACATGTGTACTGTTGTTCAAAGGATGTCACTCACCAATATAACTTAGGACCCCAAATGATTGGCAGGATGAAGGTCTTGCCCAGTGGAAACTTGCTCAACTCACAGTTGAACACTAAGGTCATTAGAAAAAAGTTGTTGAACATGCTGTTGTGTGACATATTGCATGCAGTGATGTGGAAAGACCCAGAGGCTGAAAAGGCATGTGACACTGAAGACCCAGTCTCTACAGCCAATCAGTGTGTGCCACTTCATTTCCCACCATGCTTTTGCTCACTGAAGCAACATTGTTTTTTTGGGATTGCTTGCCATCTTGCAGGTCTTCAGTTATGGACAAAGACACAATGCTAGATCAAGTCCAAGTCTGGAGAGTGAATGTCAATACAGTGGAAAAAAAGAGCACTCAGTTAGCTTCTAGCACTAGCAGCCATAAGCCTGTGACAAGCACATATGATGGACCTCCCACCTCAACACTTGTTGGAAGCTCCAAGTCTACAGCTTCAAGCTCCATCAGCAATTCTAATGCAATTGATCTTATCAAATCCTTGGACTCCAAGTATCATGATAACACCCTCATTGGTAGTTTTAATGACGAAGAAATGGCCAATGACAGTTTAAAGAGGGTGTTGATCCTCAAAGGAAGTCAGTTGCCAGTATGTTGGCTCACTCATAACTTAGCACCATGTCACTTGCTGGGAAGACCACTTCTAGGAAACCTCCATTGGCATCACTGCAATTGATTTGTTTGATAATGCTACTGACATGTCCTCTCCCATATTACAGATTTGGAAGAGAATGGATTTTGTAGCCCAGGATGATGAGGCCTCACAACTTGCTGTAATAGGGCTTGAATATGGTCATGGGGATTACACAAGCAATACTGATACCCAGTCTGCTATTCACACTATAACAGAGGTGTGTATTTGATCTTTATTCTATGTTTCTATACTAATGATTATTCCAACACATCATGGACATGCCAAATTCATACAGACAATGGTCACACAAGTACAGCTGCAAGCACCTACCCCAGTAGTCAAAGCTTCAGGTTCTCATATCTTCAAGAAAGTCAAGACAGAGCCAGAGTTGCTCATGCAGCACAGTGAAGGCAACAGTGCTGTGACAGCCAAGAATGCACTGGAGGCACCATCAGAATTCTTGAAATAAGAGACATGGAAGCAAAAGGTCATCCCTACACTGTCTCTCTGGGCTGCTACACAAGAAGACATGTGGGGTATTTCAAAACAGCAAATCATGACTGTGTTGAAGGATATCATCAAGTGCATGTATCCACTGGCCCCCAAGTTGGTCAGCCAAGTAACTGCTTAGTCAAAGATTGTGGAAACTGTACATTCTGTTGTTCAATTCACTATCTATGTACATAATCTATTATTAGGCATATCAGTGGCTTTGCAACTGGTGACATGGTGTGGGCTCAGTGGCATTAACCATATGGGCAATCTTCTTTGAAGGGGTCCCTCCCACTAGTCTCTCCACAGAGATCAAGATGCTGTCTGATGACAACAAGTTCCTCTATGCTGATTTTGATAAGAATCCCAAGAAAGCACCCTGCCCTGACTTCATCCTCCACTTATTGTTGGTGACCTACTTTCCACAGATCAAGGGGTGGATTAATGTCCCAAACTTGCACTATAATGCATTGAGTCACAGTGGGATCAAGGGATTCATTGGACTTTGTGGGGCTGCAGTACTACTCTATACTATCTAAAACTGTTGAGATCCTTTTCTGCTGACTTGTGCCTTACAGCTCAAGTGCAGACTCTAGCTGATTAGGAATAGTGACATCCATTTAGAGCTAGATGCGAAAGGGAAGAGCTTTAAGACACCTTCTACCATGAACAAGGCCTTGGAAAAGATTAGCAAGAGTGCCTTTACATTCTTGGAACTAAACTGGGGTGTTGCCACAAGAGAAATTACAGATGTAGCTGGCCAACACAAGCCTGAAATATTAGCTGACATCCTAGTAACTGCCTATCACCTCATAAATGGCTATCTGGACATTGAGAAGTTCATTGAGGACAAATATGCAGACATCTGTAAGTCCTGGTGCATTAATGATTATTTTACTCATATATTATTTATCAGAATGTCCAGCAGCATTCATTACCTGGGCCTGCTGGCACAATTCAAGTTGGCGCTTCTGGTACAACTTGAACCAGTTCTCCGCCTCGCCATCTTATCAATTCATTGTTTCACTTATGCATGTGTTCTGTTTTCAACCACTCTTTTGACTATTCCTATTATCTGTCTGTCACTTATTCACTGCCTATGATCAATCATTTCATTTCATTCATTTCAGACCTCCTGCCTGCACCTGCATACTTTTTTTTTCATGTGCCTACTTTTTTTTCACACACCTACTTTTTTTTCATGCATTTGCTTTGCTTGCTTACCAGTTTAATCAATTGCACTATTACTTGCCCATTGTTCATTTACTTAGGTGCTTAGATGCTTGAAATTGAACATTTTGTTTGCCATAATACCATGTCAGACAGGTGTGATAAGTGAGCTCAAGTAGATTCTCAGGAAATAGATCTACTTAGATGTCATTGGTTTTACTTGGCTAGTAAGGAGTGATAAGTTGAGTTTAAGTGTAAATAAGAATGTGTGACATTTGCTAATATATCACAACAGTGGTGTTGATAAGCTGTACACATCCACTAATAGTCACTATCAATGATACACATGTGGGTGTTTAAATATCCCTTGAAAACATTTGCCAGACATCATCACAGATCTCACACTTCTATGGCAGAAATACTCCCAGCTGTCCAACATATAGCTGTTATGGCTGCCAAACCCTTTTTACAAGTGCTAGACTCACTTAACCATTTTTAACAACCCTAGATAAGTCATCCATCACCACCACAACATCCATAACTCAGGACAGTCACCATGACACAGCCATGATCATGTGACTTGTCCCCAGATGGATATATGAGATCTAACAATTTGCATAACTTACAACCCTTATCTATTGATCTCTATCATGCTTCTCTTCTTTAATCTCCCACCACCACAGGGCTATTCTACCACCCTGTGCTATGCTTTTCTTCCATTTGATACACCACACAGCCATGCCCTCATGACTCACCCCTCATTTCTCTTATCCATTTATCTCCATCACAAGGCTATGCTTACCAGTGCTGCCACACAGACAGCCTTCTATTTTATCTTCACTGCCTTCATTATGACTCACAGTGGCTCATCTGATGGACACTGCTTTTTACTTCTTATGGTATATAACATGTACAAATAGAACCACACATGTACAAACCCCTAGGTAGTATATAAACCCCCGAGCCCAACTGGAGCTCCCAGTCTGGTTCACTTGTTCTTCTCCTTCAACAGAGGAACACTAGACTTAAAACTCCTCTTCCTTTATTTCTCTTTTACAACCAAGGTAGACTGCTGGTGTAATGACTTCAGCAAAGGAGTGTTTCAAAAGAAGTAACCAGCAGTCTACCTTGGTCATAAAGAAGAAAAAAGGAAAGGAGTTTTAAGTCTAGTGTCCCTCTGTTGAAGGAGAAGAACAAGTGAACCAGACTGGGAGCTCCAGTTGGGCTCTGGGGGTTTATATACTACCTAGGGGTTTGTACATGTGTGGTTCTATTTGTACATGTTATATACCATAAAGAGTAAATAGCAATGTCCATCAGATGAGTCACTATGAGTCATAATGAAGGCAGTGAAGATGAAATAGAAGGCTGTCTGTGTGGCAGCACTGATAAGCATAGCCTTGTGATGGAGATAAATGGATAAGAGAAATGAGGGGTGAGTCATGAGGGCATGGCTGTGTGATATATCAAATGGAAGAAAAGCATAGCACAGGGTGGTAGAATAGCCCTGTGGTGGTGGGAGATTAAAGAAGAGAAGCATGACAGAGATCAATAGATAAGGGTTGTAAGTTATGCAAATTGTTAGATCTCATATATCCATCTGGGGACAAGTCACATGATCATGGCTGTGTCATGGTGACTGTCCTGAGTTATGGATGTTGTGGTGGTAATGGATGACTTATCTAGAGTTGTTGAAAACAGCTAAGTATGTCTAGCACTGTGAAAAGAGTTTGATAGCTGTAACAGCTGGTTACTTCTTCTGAAACACTCCTTTGCTAAAGTCATTACAGTAGCACAGATGCAAACCCCAGGCAGGCCAGTATCCATTCTCATGACACATCTCATTCCAGATCCCAGCCAACTACAACCCAATGAATGTCTTGTGAAAATTGAGTATGCAGGCATTTGCCAAAGTGACCTGCATGTTTGTAATGGAGATTGGTCCTGCAAGCAGAATTGCCACTCATGGAGGGACACAAGGGTGTTGGAATTGTCATAGCCATTAGGGCCAGAATGGTAGATAGCCCAGTGGATCTGGGAGATAGGGTTGGGCTCAAGTGAATCACACAGGTATGTTTACATTATGCCAACTGTTGCACTGAAAATGAGTCAAGTGAGTGTTCATGCCTTCCACCTAGTACCAATGCTATCATTGGCAAAGGTGTCAGTGGCTCTTGAGTAGCCTGACCAGTCAAGTGTACTAACATAAGACATATCTTATTCATTAGACTGCTCTTCTCAGCTCATCCACAGATACAGTATGGATGGCACATTTGCTGAGTATATGGTAGATCTATGACCATATTGGCAATATGCTGGGTAATTTCCTTCTAAATCCTTTTGCATCCCAGGTGTCATGGACTTACTATGTCATTCCCATTTCAAAGTTGCTTGACAGCACCACCATAACATCTATCATGTGCACTATGAGTATCCATTACTCTATCCAGGGTCCTGCACACTTGATAAATGCATGATGTCACAGGGACTGACAGTTTACAAGGGTCTGAAATGCATAAATGCTCCTAATGGCAGCTGGATCATGATCTCTGATACAGGTGGTGGTCTAGGCCATTTTGGTAAATAGGGCTGTACTAAATGTTCATCCTTCTAATATCAAATGATGACTTAGTGATATAGTACACAGTTATGATGGGCCTCTATGTCATCACCATAGGTATGTTTCTTTCCACCTATGTAAGAGCCCATTGCCATCTTATACTTATGTGTATGCATCCACAAACAGTGGTGAGAAAAAGTGCAGGCTATGTCTCTCCCTTGGTGCTGAGAAGTGGATTGACTTCAAGGAGAGTGGGGAGGTGCTCATTAAAGACATCATTACAGTAATGGATGGCCTCAGGCCACATGCAGCCCTTATCACTGCCAGTGCAGTCAGTTTCTACAATGCCACTCATGTCTACAGAAACACTCACAGTTGATTATGTCAAATCAACTCACAACTTGAATTATATCTCACTGTCCATGCTATTCACAGGCTGTGCCATATACTGAGACATGCTGCTACCTCCAACCAACAGGCACAGTTGTCTGTGTGGGCATACCTTTATCAACACAGTTTCAATGCCCATTCAAACCATTAGTTGGCAAGGTATATATTTCATGACTGGCCTTCATTGCATGTCGACCCAACCAGTGCTGATGCTCACCTACATAAGGAACTCAAAGGTATTTGGATCTGTGATCAGGTAAGTACCCTGCTATGAATGGCTCTGCTAAACCACAGGGTGGTGGTTCATGACATTACATATTACTTTTCATATAGATCCCACCAGGGTGTGCAATTGAGGCACCAGGGATTGCTGAAAGGGGAAAGGTGATTTGTCATTACAGTCTCCAGCGCTTAGAGAAACTCGAAACATATGTTGTTTTCGAAAGTTGTATGTGCACTCGCCACGTGGTATCTCAGCATGCTTGATGAGGAGAGATTGTGGGGTGAGTAGTCCTGAAAATATGACACTCGTAGGGACGACATTCAACTGTACTACTACATATGGGCTTTCGTAGTTGGATGAGGCCGAGCGGTGAATAAATTGATTCAATCCCTATCGTTTATGTATTCGTCCTACCAATACTACATAATGGTAACTTTTTCGCAGCTCTTCTGGGCACTGATTTCAACACCGGCTATAGGATTCGCTGTTCGTCGTTGACCAGGTCTTTAGATCCCGTCGAATGTGCACACTTCCTTATCCAAGGGGAAGGTACTGCGCTGAACATGTGCGAATTACGGGACAGACGTGTAGGACCATGGTCACTTCACCACCTTTTTCAACAATATAATTGTGGGATGTCCAGAGAAAATACTAGTCACAAAGACCTTGTACTCGGACATCAACGTACATCTAGTCAGCGTGTGATCGTCGAGGCACGAGCGAAAGGCTGCAAGCAGCACAGTTCACATAGTATCTACAGTAGTCTTGCTTTGCTGTACGCATCCAGCGCGTTGCACACGCACGGAAGTCGCCCCCGCAGACGATTGATCTCAGAGCGGTACCCCTGTGCATTTATATGCGATCGATATGTCAATGCGTTCCAAGAAAACAAAATAAAGGACGCGGACGTGGATACTCACCTGATTGGCAATTGACTGCCCGTCCTTCAGATACAAGATGAAAATGTCTTGCGCTCTCGCCAACTAGTGTTCGTCATCCGTTAACGCGATCGATGGATCATAAACTCAGAGATAGAAGACCGAACCTCTGCAAAGACATTGCCAAACACGTCGAGACGGCTCGCAAACCGGCATAAATCGAGCACAAGTGTGTTCACGAGACTGGGGAGCGCTACTGACCCACTGCGTTCAACGGAAGGCCAGGGCCTTTTGCGCTCTAGGGGTTTCGATGGTGCGGCACCGGAGTCTGTGCCCTGAGCTGGTAATCCTGGT
>JBBPTW010000123.1:0-29975 GCA_038094575.1 Phylloporus cf. nigrescens | reverse complement strand
ATTACAACCCGGAAATGTCGTTCCTTGACTTGATCAATAATATTCTTCTGAAGTGAAGTGATGAGGTACAGACCATGTTCCATGTCATGTCAACTGGACCTTGTTAATTCATGCCAACAGCTCATTGAGCTCGCTCCCTTTGCATAAAGGATACTATTGGAGGCATACCGCCATGAACCATATGAGTCATTGCAAGGAAACGTTTGAGGCATTCAATGTGATGCTTACAATGATCGAGCAGTCATCTGATTCTGAAATTTGTGGTAAGCCATTCTGTTTATATTTTCCGACGGGTTTTCATTCATGCTGGGCAGAACTTTGTCAGCAGTATACTAATGCTACCTCCATGATTGACAAAGAGATCTGGGAGGCCATATGTGATTTGCCGTCCATGCTGATCGACACCGACACCAGATGTCTGTATGACAAGACATGGCAAGTGAAGGCATTTGAAGAAACGGAGGTTTACGACGAGTTGGGGTTGACAATGATGAGGACCCTCGACTACTCACATATTCAGAAAGAGGTTGGGGACTTTTATTGCTACATGATGTTCTTCCACAAGTGGTAGTCCAGAGAACCAACATTTCAGGAAGTGGAGAGTATCTCTGTTTATAGGCTGCCATTGTCTCCGACGTTTCAAAAGCTGCAGAAATTCTGCGAGCTCGTTGTCACTCTTCAGTTCAGGTGGGCCTGGAGTGACACATGCTACATGAATCAGCTGGACAAGCCAGTGCAGCAAGAATCAATCGTGGCGATATTCAGGTGGTACCACAGTTTGTCGCTCACCATTGTACACCTTCTTGGTGTGTTGTTGGAGTCCCAGGATGTTGGTAATCTGTGGAAGAGTATCTGGAATACTCATGGTTGGACGTACCAAGATTACATTGCCTCGGAGGTTGTCCAGTTCTACATCGAGGACTGGAAGCCCTACCTTGGGCTACAACTATTCAATCACAAGGAGTCTTCCGTCGTGCTCTCAGGAATGGAACAAGCAATGAACGCTACGATGTTGGGGCTGAGTACCCCTTGACCAGGCTTGAACAGGGCCCACGAAAAGCTCTATCTGGCCTCTAAATGGCAGATGACGCAGGAGGAAGATATAAGTGTATTTGCTGTTTGGGATCTTCAAGGTTGCACTCCCAGCCATATATGTCGAGGGAATCAAGCGGTCGGCCGACTTCTGAAGCATGTTCTGACAGGCTCAGGTGATGCTTCGATTCTCGCCTGGACTGGGAGAGCGGGTGGGTATAATAGCTGCCTCCCGGTTGATCTCGCGGTGTATAGCGAAGTCACTCCACCGCATGTCCCACAGCTCATGGAGGGGAACAAGATGGAGAATATAGTGGCAACACCACCCTTACCCTTCCATGGCGCTTCCGATGCCACAACGCTGTATAACAACCTCCGCAACCTCCACTCACCATTCATGGCTGCTGGTCGACTATGCCTTGCCAGTATCACATTCTACTATACCAGATCCATCCCTGGCTCTCACATTATATAATAGCATTTACAGTCTCCCTGCGCTGTTACTCGTTTCTGGTCGACTCAGACTTCCTGGCATTATTTTCCCTCTCGCTGACACAGTCCGTCTCTCAGGACCTACTTCCAAATCCATTGTTTCTGTACAATGACGGTGATATTCCAGTATTCCGGAAATCCGTTTTCCGATATCTAGTAACCCCCAGTTATGCTTAGGCCGGGTAAGTCCAGGCTGGTGACAAGGTGGTGAGTCTAAATTGCCTTCCACCATCCAGATGTCTAGGTAGACGCATCTCAGTGGTGTGGTGCCGCACATAGGCTTCACCCTAACAAGCCTGGCCTCGGTCCTAGTGTAGCCCAAGACGATTTTTATAGATGATGTCTTTTCAAACCGAGTGCTATGTGACAAGTTTACAGTAGTAGATCGATGTCCTAAGTAGCGCAGGGGTAATAACCTGAGATTTTTCTTCCATCACTTTGGAGGTTCTGATTGCAAATGAAGCATTGTTGGTCCCGTCATGCAGATTTGATAGAATTCCATTAGGTTGAGCGACATGTGTAACAACAATTCGCTTTTCACTCCTTTCCCAACGAGAATACCTATAAGACGAAATCGAAGAATGAGGGGCCTGCTTAGAAATCAGGGTACAATGATCGAACTACATAGAAGTGTTTGAAACAGAATCGCTGCACCAGTGCCCTTGGTACACACCCTATTCAGTGCCTTGTTAGTCGGTTAGATGCCGGTGGAAACGATGCCTAGCAGTGGCCAGAAGAAACTAAATGCAAGGATGAAAGATGTGCTACATGAGGCCCTGATCCTCAGTGACAAGTAAGTGTTTGTTTTTCCATGCACAAAACATCGAGGGACACTTTCAGGATCATCTGAGAGTTGGTGGCTGAGGTTTTGTCACATTCCGGTGCTTTATACACTGCATCTGAAGTGGCAGGTATTTTTTCTCTTGTCTCATCAAAGGTTATTCACTCCAGTAAGTGGCTTTAATTGATCTCCTGTGCCAGTCGTTTGCGCATGCTTCTATCAGTGAGTAGTAGCTCCCATACAAGCTAATGTTGATGTTGGCCCATCTATCCTTGTCGCAGTGAGGAACTACGGTGGTTCACGTACTGCTACTGGAATTAACAAACACTGATGAAAGGTGCATGATGATGCAGTTCGTCCAGAGTTTACAGGCACTCTTGCTGTCAAATCCAGTCGGCATCCGATCCTAGAAACTGTTCATGCTGCTAGGACAATGGTCCCGAACGATGTTTACTGTTGTGATCCTTCTCACTTCCAGATTATCCGAGGCCCAAAGTGAGTATATCTCTCTGTAAAGACAATAATTGAATATTTTATCGTAGCATGTCCGGTACGCTCAAGGTCGACAACTAGAATTTGGGTACCTTTCTTACCTGTATCTAGGGAAAAGTACCTACCTCCGTCAGACTGGCCTCTTGGTCATCATGACAATGTGTGGTTGCTTCGTTCCTGCCGACTATGCAAGTTTTTGGTGAGTTGTCCTGTTTGAGGTCCTATATGATGTCCCAAACTTGTTGGTATTTCCAGTCTTCATGATGTGCTTTTGTCCTGTTTGTTGAATGACGATGACATGGAAGGGAATCTGAGCATGTTTGCAAATAAGATAACTTCGTCAGCAATGGTATTAGGAAGTGGCCCGCCCTTTGCGTGGGAGTTTGATTCACCTCAAAAATAGGCCTCGCAACGTCTTAAACACTCGTGCTAGTGGACGAGTTGGGCCGAGGGACCTCTCCCTGTGAAGGTGTTGGAATTGCGCATGCTATTGCAGAAGAACTCATCAGGATCAAGGTGGGTATGAGATTGGTGCTTGACTTTGCTAAACGACTGCATCTAGTGCTTTGTATTGTTCGCAACATCTGTGGTTTATCCCTTTCAGTGTTATTGTCGTTTCACACATATTCTTAGCCACTTCCACAAGTTATCCACAACACTCTCTTGGCAACCTTTGATAGTGAAGTAAGAGCTGATTTAAGATACGATTTTACTATGGAAACTGATTCTCCGTGCGCCTTTTAGTTTGTGTCTTTCAGTTCAGATCAGTAACCCTTGGTTTACCAACTGTTTTTATGTGAGGATTATTCTATTAGAGCACACGGAAATCAGCATCCAGCCTTGGCATGGTATTCGAATATAAGTCGGTAGTTGACGAAGATGAAGAGGGTGGGAGTGGAGAAGAAGAAGGCCTTTGGCAGAGCGAGTGGCGACTGGATTCTGGATCCACCAATGAGACCCTGCATTAGAACAAGACCCCATCATGGGGCGAGGCCAACATGAAACGGCCCCACTAAAGGAGGCACCTAATGAATTCAAATTACTATATCGCAATACGGCTGCATCTTTACCAGTTCGTGAGGATCTGACAGAGGGCACTGATAGGACCCTATGGGAATATTAATATGGTGGCAAAGTGCATGTGTGCCTTGGCAATACAAGTGCTATGACACTGCCAATGCTTGTAGTAAGCCTAATCCCATACTTCATGATTGGCTAAAACAAAGAATAGGCCTGTTGGACCTCCATCCGACACATACGGGTCACCATACTCACTGAGGTCAATTTGAATGGGTTCTTGCACATCACTCCAGAGAACGATCTGCCATGATCCCCTTTTTTCATTAATGGAAAGAATCGAATGTGTGTTATATGCCCTGAAAAGAGTAAAATGTGAGTTCATGGTCCCCTGTTACCATTCGGTGGCTATACGGATCTTACCTACAAACCAGAGTTAAAGTCCAAGCAGTGCCATAAGAGTATAGTAAGTGAAGCCCCCAGAAACCTCCAAACAAAGAAAAACAAGGAGAAAAAATAAACATGTAACAGAACTAAAATTAGGGTGATATATGAAAGGTGCGACGGGCGTGAAGTTAGTTTCCATCCCCCTCCCGTGCACAATTCTTAATGTGCACATTTAGCACACTCTTCATGAATACTATTTGGCATCCATCACATTCCTCTAGCAGTCCCATCGCTTCATACTGGCTGACCTCCAATCCTTCCCTTAATGTAGCAAGGGTATCCATCTCGGTTGTGCTGAAAAGTAAGTACTTATCCTTGATCTCGTCTGTGGCTTCCTTGATCTTATCCATGAGTTCATCAAGGTCTTCCACGATTCTGGAAGGACCAGCTTCTGGCTGGTGTGTATAGTGTATCATGGTGATGTATTGGTGGTGTAAACTTCGAGATGGACTAGATCCTAACAAAGTAGCTCTTGATGTTTGGCCTAGGCCTGTAGTCTATTAGTTACACAATATGAAATTTGATTCATCAACATACTGGAATGGTAGCGCCAGTGTTCTTGATGCAAGGCTTGCCATGAAGGCGACGAGGGCATACTATATATATTGTGAGCACGATCAGATATCACGTATAAAGGTCAATGAAGCCCACCGCGGAGCTGAACAGTTGGTCTGTATAGCGATTTGTGAATACCAAAATATCCATGTACGAGAGTCTCATCATTGAGAACCTGGGTCCTCCAAGTATTAAGTACATTCTTGATGTCAGGATTACCAACTGGGGGCCCTTTGTAAGTTGATAAGATAGTACAAATATTGAATGTACAGGGAAGGGTTGGGAGGTTCTTATATGCACACACAATTAGTGTGGCTTCATAGATCGTAGTCAAATTAACTAAACAAGTCGAATGTTAGCTGCACACAAGAAAGAAAAAAAAATGTATGAAAGAAACCACATCTGCTGTCCGCATGATGACAGTACACAACCGTATGGTGCCTTGTATGCTCATTAACAAAGCAGGCTGGCACCAGTTCGCTTGATGTGAGTGCACAAAAGCACTCAAGGAGGAGCCCATGGTGCTCCATTCAATCATAGACGCCACTCGGGATGATGTGTGTGTACTGTGGGCTGAGAGGGCTACAGCACAATCCATCAGCAACCATATACATTGTGGAGGATGCGCACGAATGGTTCGACGGCGATAGGGAATGACTCACTAAGCAACTGTAATGATCTGGCCAAGGTCATGCGTGTATACTACCATGTCATTGCTTGTGACCTGGGCAACAACACATTGGTAGAAAATGGAATCAATCAACAGCGCCAGCTGGAAGACTGGGAAGAGGGCGAGCACGAGGCATATCACAAGCTGAGTGTTAAAGGAGCATGGGGCTTATCTTGACAGATCCCTGGCTATTTATGCAGTTCCTCATGCACGGCTCAAAGTCTCTGGATTATGAGCGGCGTCTTGGCCAGGCTTTCATAGTATCCCCCAAAGATCTAGAACATGTCAGCCAAGATCACAGATTGCCCAAGCCAAGACGGTTCAGAACTACAAAAAAAAACTTGCTACAGTGATCAGGACTAAGAGCCAATCATCAGACATCAGAGCTGCTCATGCGCCTACAGTCGACCTCATCTGCCTTTTCAAAACTAATTTAGGACATACCTTGGCAGCAGGATAAGGTCTAGTGAAGAGCAGGATATTGTGTAGGGTAGCTGTAGGCATTTGTGGGGTGGTCTTGCACAAGCGTTGGTAATGTCATTGTTGTGGCAGTGGGAGGAAGTGCACATCAATGCAAACAAACTGACCAAATTAGGCAACACCACCACTCTGTCCACGACGTTGATGACGATAAGATACCCCACCATATTTCGGGGCTTGAGTCGTATATAAGTGTGATAAGTACACAGAAGCCTCCAGCATGATGGACACTCATCTCCCTAACTTGCAGCTCGCCGCTGTCCACAGCGCTCAGGCCATAGGCCCATTCTTTGAGCCTACTGCGCCATCTTGCACTTACCCTCTCACATCCTCCTTGCACATGGATGCCGGATATCTCCCCTCTGGTTTTGTTTCATCCTAGGAAAGCATTTCCTGCCATCTGCTTTTCCTGTTCACACTGTCCCTCCAACCTCCCTCGCTCGTGTTGCCATCGTTTGTGTTGCTGTCATTCGCACTGCCGCCATTCGTGTTGCCATCACTTGCATTGGCCCTCTCGTACGTCAACGCTCGCGTTGGACCCTCCCTTCTTGACTCCCAATCGCTCTTGGCTGGCACCTCTTGCGATCTGCCCATCCCTTCTCGATTGCCCCTGCCTGCATCACCCACTGCTGTGTTCCCACATCCCAACATCCCCACTGGATTCTCCCACCCAGACCCCCATCCACCTCTTCCCCTTGCAATTTCCATCCAATCGTCATCGCCCGCGTTGCCACTGTGTGCCAACACCGCTACATCCTCTCAGTCTGACAGCGTCGTTGTGCTCCCATCATGGTTGCCTTTTAGTTTGGGCCAGTTTCCTCCTCATCCATCCACTATTTTGTCCAGGGCGATGTCATATTACCTTCCCCCAGCTGTCTCCTTTCACGTTGACACCCACACCACCTCCCCGATACTCTCCTTGCAATCGCCACTTTCGCCAGTTACCCCTCTTGCTCCCACTGTCATCGCCTCACAATATGTGCCATCATGTTCCTGCCTGTTCATAGAGCATGAGATCGGTGAGGGGTTAAATAAGATCAACCACAAGATGGCGGTTGATTGGATCATCGAGCATCCTGTTGATGCTATTGTTGAGTATCCAGAAACTGGAGAGAGTGCCGATGTTGCTGTTGTGCACATCTTCAACATCAATCTCCACAACTTCGAGCCCCTCCAATCAAGTTTTCAATATTCTCTAGGACATGGGCATGGTGGACTTAGCAATGTTACTTGCCGCCTGCTGCAGAGCAAGTCTGGTAGCCTTGTTTTGTGTAAAAGACTCCATATGAAATGTAAGTTATCAACTCTACTTTTTGTATTTCTTGCCATACTTAAGCCTCAACGACAGGCAAAGGTCTTAAATATTGCTCCTTTCGAGCAACCACGACACCAGTTGTGGAACACTCATTTATGAGCCGTGGCGAGTGCCCACACAATACAAGTGAGCACAGCATGCAGCCATGCTCACCTCAGGCTGATGTGCACTCAAAAGTCTTTCTAAAGACATTCACATTCTTTTGTGCACTCATGAATAAAGGTTGTGCCTTTTCATCCACCATCAACTTCCCTGATCACAGCGACTTGATTCTACAAGAAAATAATGTCGCTGCGGATGATGAAGATGAGTCTAATAAGCCAGACAGTCACCATTGTAAGGTGGCAAAGTGCCACAGACGGCTAGTGCTATTATATGATAAATATAATCAACTGTTTATAAAGTAAGTGATTCCTACTTGTTGTTTGTAAAGTGAAATTGACAAGTGATCAATCCAAGGTATTCGAAGAGCTCCCCTGAGAGTGGGAGTGCTCATCTCTTCCTATGAAATTTGCAGGAGTTCGATACACTCTATCTGAAGGCACTGCTTGAAGATGATAGTGCTGTCTACCTCTGCATCGAAATGCATGTGAGATCACTTGGAATCGGGCTGCTGGCCTCCTGCTCATTCACTGCTTCATGTAGAGAGCAGAAACAGCTTTGCCATATGTGTATGAGGCTCTAAATATTCTTCTACTAATGTATGCATCTTTATTGACTAGCTCACTGGCATCGGAACGAGGAGAATAAACTCCACCAGGGAGTTCTTCTCAACTGGGCCAGCTTCTGTTTCACAACGTATAATATCTATGTTCCAAATGACCTTGTCGACTGCTCTCAGGTTGTTGTTGTCTCATCTAATCCTCACGCCCACCCACCTCCCCGTGTCATAAAGACTCCTCAGCCTCTTGTTCGCTATCTTCAATCTTTACTATTACAGTTGGACTAGAAACTCGCAGATGCAACTCCACGCCACCTCTGTCATGACTCTGGTTTTGTTCTTGGGCTCAGACAGATCCTTGAATGGGATGACAATACACGTGATCCATCACCTCATGACCTCCACCCCTCGCTGGCTAATCTTGACCACATCCATCGACTTATCAGCTCTGTTTATAAAGTTCACTTTCCCTATGGTACAGGATTCAAAGGTAAGCTTACACTGAACTTCATGTACTTATTTGTGATTTTTCTCATCTCAGGTGCCCAGCATCTTGTGAGGGGGCAACATGACATTTCGCTTTGCTATCTGCGATGTGTTGAAAGTCATTCCATCCCAGGAAATGAGGACTTTTGGCTCATTATCTGTATGACCTCCAAGATGTCCTCATATCTTCTTCATGCAAAGAGAATACCCATTGACACATCATTTAAGCATGTCCGAGGTTGGTACGAGTTCGAAATAGAATGCTGGGACAATGACAATATGAGATGTAAGTTCTTCTTGTCCTTCAATATAGTTGTACTGATGTTGGCAGCCATTGTTGCTGCATGAGCTTTTATTACAGCTCAGTCTGCAGATGCCCACTGTATTCTATTCCAACATATCTTTGAGATAGCAGAAAGGGATATAGGCAGACCAGTAAAATTCTTTCACATAGATGGTGTCGGAATTGAAACAATTATTGCTGATGGCCATCGAGGACAAGCACTAGGTAAACATGCATCCTACCTCCTAAGTAAACAGTACTAATTATCTTATTTAGAACTTGGGATGTTTTATGTTGAGCTTTGTAGGAACAACTTCACCCATTGCAGATATGAGCACCATCATCATGTATGTGATCTGAACTCCTATGATCATCTCCGACGATTCCTTCGACTCTGCATTATACATTTCAAACAGAATATTTAAGGAATTGCTCACAGCCTTGATTCTAATGTTGTTGAGGCCATGTATAGCATAGCCTCTTCTAAGCCATATGATAACTTCGACAGAACACTGAGCTTAATTTGTAAAGGAGGACCCAAAGCAAAGGGTAAGTCCTTATAATATATTTTGTACATTGAACTTCCTAATTACAAATAATAGCATGGTTAAAGGACAAAGAAACAGCAAAGTTTGCACTTCCTGCCCTCTATCAATCACAAAGTCTAATCTCATTGTATATCTGGAAAGTATCCCCTTCGACAACAAATGGCAATGAACAGTCTTATCATAATGTCAACTGAGATGAAACTGGAATAATACTATTAGCTGGGATAATGTGTGGATATCAATGTAATGCTCATATCATGTCTAGCATAGACTTACGAATAAGCTACGGTATCAACACACAAGATGCAGTATCACCTCACATCCATCAAGCAAAACGATCAGTATCACGACAAGGTATGACAACCAAATCAACAAACTAACACTTCTGACAATATCAGTCCTAGCACAATGGCAGCATCATACACTACATCCAAGAGAAGAACAAACAAACAGTTATCAGTATTATAGATCCGACAATACAGCAGAGCAACATACAAACCACAAGATAACAGTCATATCCAAATATAGTGCACTGCATAACGCACTCAACATCAACATCCATGGAAAACTAGAACAATCTATATTCATAGATATCAGTATGACGATCGAGAATTTTCAAATACTTACCATATATGACTCAAAGATCCACTACTTAACCTACTCATCTTTGGATGGTGCACTTAGCCAATGCACACAAAGACAGTCACAAGACAACAGGGCAGTCAACATCAACAATAGGAATGTTGACAACAACAACAAGTGCCCAGGACCATCTGCAACAATGACGAGGCCATCAGTTATGTGGGGATGATGGTGGTTGAGAAGAAAGAGGGAGTGAGTTAATATAGCAGTAAAATAACATGATAGAACAAACAAAGAAAAATAAAATCTCATACTCACTAATGGTGTCTGGAGTCCCGTTAGCCGATAAAAGGTCTGAATAGTAACATGGGACACAACACTTGTAAAATGCGGTGCAGCGTGAGATCCTATGATATGACTAATCTACATTTGGTACCAAGTCAGTATACGTCAGATGATATCTAAGCACCCAGTATCGAGATGAAACAGCTTTTGATGCTTTTGATGGGGGTTATTCACGAGGTGAATGTGAAATACAAATACAAGTGAGAGTACAAGGATACAACCATGAAAGGAGGGTAAAGAAGGGCAAGAAAAAGCAAGAAAGTGGATGCAAACGATATCAACAAATTATGAAAAGTAAAGCAGCACAGAGAAGGGCGTGCACAGGAATGCATACATATACACTGCAAACCACCCTAAAAGTTGATCAAGAAAGCAGTGGGCTCAAATGGTGAGTGATCAGTGACATGACCATCTGGTTCATGATTTTAAGTCATCTTCCTCCTCTGTGCGTTCTGTCATTTGCCTCCGACATAGACAAAGGTGACAAGGATGTCACTGGTGATAGTAATCCCATGTGGCATAATGAGGATCAATACAGGATTTGATTGCGTCGAAGGGAGATAAGTGGCGGTGGGTGCCTGTCTACTATCATTACTGGCCATTGGTGCGTTGAGTGAGTCTCAGGCTGTGATACAAATGCATCAGAAAGAGGACAGGGGGCGAAGAGAAGAATAATGTACCAACGACACATCATTTTCTTTAAAAGATCACTTGTGAGATTATCCATTGAGTGCTGTAAACATTTTTGACCTATTTTTCACCATAATTGAAGTGATGATGTGAGCCACAAAACACGTTCATCATGGAAAGAAAAGGCAAGATGAGAGTCAAAATTGACATGGTCTGCGATGGCAATCCACCCTCGGGAGCAGGAGGGAATGGGCAGAGGACTACTCACGAACTGAAGAATTTACTTCAACTGATGCACCATTCATGGCTGCACATGGTGACTACCACAGGTCGGCCCGACTACCATACCACGTGGCCAACCTCAGCTTCACTTAGCCCATCCATGCTCATCCGCTTCACCATCATTATAGTGGATCTGGTCAGGCTCACGAGGCTCGGGGTCTCAATCCAATATAGCACACGTCCCTCTGGGGAGATGAGCACAGTATTGGACAGGCTGTCCTGTGTGAGCAAAAAATTTATTGCCCTATCGTATGGGCATCAACGCAGGAGAGGGCAGGGGCTGATGTTGCAGTGGCATGACGAAAACAAAACAAAGGCTACGCTCCATGAACGCTGGGAGATTGTGCTGAGAGAGTTCAGGTGCGAGATTCTGCCATACTGGGCGCTGGCCTGGGCGCATATCGGAAGTGGTCAGTAATGACTCTACATCTCAGAGCTGATTCCACTTCCACACGTCAAGAGCAATCATGTCAATCTGGATGTCGGGTTCCTGGATAGTCAAACAATAGAATTGTATTACATGTGGCCCAATCAAAGCTGGTGAGGCGAGGTACTCATAGTAATGAGCATGGTGAAGATACCATGTGTCTTGCGAGGCATGCAGTGTTAGTATCCAAGGAAAAGTATTGAAGCTCAAAGTGGTCTCATTTTCATTCAATAAGCCAGTGAAGAGGTAATGGAATCAGATTTTCCGAGAACTCAAACTTACCTGAACGAGTCAGGGCTTCATCATAACAATCCAGCAACTAGTATAGTTTGAAGTAGGGATGGTCTAATAAAATATTTCAAGCTCTGATGACTTCTGAGGACTTGTATAGGCCAACGAACCTATTGGTGAGCAACTGCCGTGTTATGTCCACAAACTTATACCGGAACTCAGGCATTGTCCCAAGCTCTTTGGATTTCTGGCTGGCATTGATCAACATCTGTAGGGCAGGAATGATGGTGGTATTCATGTCATAAAAGACCAGGGTGGGATGGTGTCCAGTGTAATTCACAAGACCAGTCAATGCTGGTGCATGTTCGAGAATGCTCTTGACGGTTGCTTGGGATGGAGGATCTTGGTTGTTGTACATGCACAGCTACTGGGGGAAGATCACTGACATTATACTGTCTCGAGACCCACGAAGAGATGTAGGACAACCAGTTGATTGGTGTCAATGACCAAGCCTGGTGTGGTGGTGAGGGCTGGAGGAGGTCACAGGATTGTCAGAGGTTGCTGGAGTGGGTCATAGCACAGCATAAACATGCACATCAGCACCATAGTAGAGCCAGCTTTCCACTGGTCGAGAAAAACATTGTATATGACCTCATTTCCTTCCAAACCCTCCATCATCAAATCCATGCCAACCATCAAACTTTTGGCCAATGTAAGTGCACTCAGCAGTGCTTCCATGATGTTGACAAAGTTGCCCTCGAAGCCCATGTTACCTCCATAATCCGATAGAGTTGGCACCTGACCCACTGTTTCCCATAGTAGAAGCCCAGTCTCTGTTACTGCAGCTGCGCCTCACTGTAGAGGTCTAGGATGATCATGCTGTTCTCAATATTGCTAGCTAGAGTACTTCACTCAAGCCCATCTAGTACCCATGTACGTTGGCAGTCTGGCACTGGTCACAGTACTAATAGCATGTATGGTATGTGTAACACGATTTGCAGATTTGAGCTAGATACCACAATACTCCACAGGCACTTATGTAAGTTATCGAGTGTGACAAATCTGTGCATATTGCGCTGCGTGTGGGACTTATATGACAGGGAAGATGTGCAGATACTATGAGTGGGAGAATGTACGATGAATAGGTCGTATGATATGACATGGGTGGGCGAAAAGCCGTAGGCTTTCCCGGTCCGAAACTGCACCTGGATCTGATCGATGCTGTGAGGTCAGCACACTGCTGTGCATCGACTTATCACCAACTGGAGAAAAGAGCGATACCATATTTGTGTAAGATGGGCGTGCGGACTCGAACGCCACGCCCAAATGGTACCAACTGAGAATACATGCCCACACTAACCTGGGTGTGATTGCACCTGTCGAGACCACTCGTACCATCCCCCATCAAATCCACTGGCAACAGCCCTGAAACCAGACTCCTTGGCCTCGGCAAGGAAGAGATCATGCTGATCCACCAATTATTCATTATTCCTCCTGAGCTCTTGGATGACACCATGTTGACAGGTACACAATGGGAAAGCAGCATCACTCTAAAATAGACATCTTGACTTGATGGCTGATCAGAAACGTCTTCCCTTAACGAACGAGTGACACTCACCATTGATGAAAGCTATGATTTCACATGAAATGGATGCTTAGGAGGTCAAGCTGGCTGTTGCACTATGAACACCGCATAACATGTGGTACCCTTGGGTACTCCGTGTTCCCAAGATCCCCAACTTGCTTCAGTTTTGCCTTCGTTTCCGAGCAGTATGAAGAGTTATTGGTCCTGTAAGTACATATCTCATCAGTAGGGTGAAGTGGATTAGGGTTACAAACGCACCATCACAATTTCCTCCATGCCTGCCTTGATTCGTCTCATCAACCAGCCCTTGACGAGTCCGATGCTCGCCACCTCATTCCGACTCAGAACCTGTACAACAGATAGGCAACATGATCACTTCTTGCTCTTGATGTGTTCGAAGAGAGACTCAAGGTTCGATTGGTGAGCAGTGAACAGTGCGAGCATCGAGGTGAGGACCTGGAGGCCAAGTGGGTAGAGTTGTAGGTTCTCGGGACCGTACTTTCATAGTGCTGAAATGACCTGGATTGAGAACAAGAACTCGGAAAAGCCAGCCACGATGGTGTTACCCAAGTCGTGCTCTTCCATCTAGAATCAAAACACGTCCTCGTACATACCCATCTTCTCCCATAGGGGATTAGTCCAGGGGTGTACTGGTGGGTGAAGCACAGTACATGTGCATGGGCGAGGTCGTATGGGAGATGAGAGGAATGCAGTAGTTGGAGCACTTTGTGATACTCAGATGGAGTATGTTGGTCCCCTCACTGAGATGGAACTCCAGTGGTGCATTCCATACCGCAGCTTGGTCCCGTTTTTCTGCTGCGTCATCCTCACCCCCACCGACAATCACGGCACTAGCTATCCAATATCTGTCCCCACTGCTGCTGTGCAACAGCCTCGAGAAACGTCACGAAACACTCTGGATGGTTGACAAAGTGAGTAAAGCAGAGCAATGGGGACGGTCGTCTAGGTGGTGCCTGCAATCCTAGACAGCCCATGGATCATCCCTGAGGCGCAAGAGATTGGGCGCTAGGTCTACCAGCTAATGCGGTTGTCAAATCCTCCTCTCCTTTGTCCTCCGCTTTCCCCCCAATTTTGTTACTGTCCATCAGAGTCGCAGGAGCAGTGGGTGCTCTCAAGAGGGCGAATAGACCTAGATACGAAGATGCTGATGTCCCCTGTGCTGGAGATTGGAGATTTTCTGAAGGTGGGAGAGGTCCAGAAATGGTGTAAAGATCAATAAGTAGCTGCATGATTTCATTTGAGAGCGCAACAATGGCATGCTAGGTCTGATCAACAATCATCCGATGCACAGTAGAAGGCAAACTTATGCCGGCCCTGCCCATTCTCTCAGATAACCAACTGCTGCCCTGTAGCCAACTGCCCTCAAGTAGTCCTCCTGTCTTCCCTACTTCTTCGCAAGGTATGCAGCCTGTTTGAAAAAGCCTACTTGTCGACAAACACAAATTTCCATGTCAAGATCGAACAGGGGTTGTCAGCTCGCCCATTCTCCAGGGACTGTTTTGCCATCAAACATAACAGTTCCAATCTCGCCCTCACTTCGAACAAAGGCATCCACTTCAGCGGCATCTCCCGCCCTGGTGCAGGTAGAGTTGTGTGTTCTGCATTGGCCAGTCCGCATGGATGCACCTCTTGTAGGTAATGCATCAAGAGAGGGGTTAAATTGGCAGTGAAGAACTGTGAGTATGTCCGTCTATGTTGGTGTGGCATATGAGAAAAAGTTGAAAGATATAACCATACCTTGCATACAACATAACTTCCCCCGAACACCACTGATTGTTTGGAGATATTCCTTCATGGCACCTTCATAGTTGCTCTTTTTACATAGGTAATCACTATGATGCCAATGCGTGTCTGTTGTATCCAGGTTCTATGTGCGCAAACGACAACACCAGAGAGTAGAGATGCTTCTTGTACAGCAATGTGAGCTTCGTTTCAGTTGGTTTCTCAGCCAAGCGAGTCACCTATAAGGGTAATATTTAGTCGATATTAATGCCTACATGTAGATGGAAATACCAACCAATCCATTATTCCCTAACATATACACAGATCCCCATGCAGACACGATGTCACAGACGCCATGTTCAAATACGACCCTTTTGTTCTCCATATCAATCAGCACGATATGGCAGCATTCAGGTCAGTGCCTCCATTTGCAGAACTCGACGAAGGAGCGTTTGGTGCCAAGCTTGTGCTCGTAGTGAGCTTCTATTGACTGGGCACAAGTTTTTCACTGCAGCATTCGAGAGAAGCAGGGGGAGCAGGTAGAATGATGATGACACACTAATTCAGGTGTGCATACAAGGAACATTTGCGCCCTAAGCATCACAGTCAGATAGACCGTTCTCGAATTGGAGGCCAAGACCAAAGGTGTACTGACCTTCATAACTAACCACACCTAACCTTTCAACAGCTCTGCAGACCTGGCGTCTGCTTCCCACTATTGCTGGATGCTTGTCTGCGTTTCCTGATACGATGCTTTGTTCTCTTTCTCAAGCTATTTAATGATAGGAGACGGGTGTGCTTACACTTTGCAGCATTGCTTTTATTTTCTCCACCTTTGATGGAGATTGACTGGCTCGTTCAGTGTGTTTCAACGAAGTTATGGTGCAGAGTGGATTGGCTGTATCCGTGGCGTTCAAGTTGAGAGGAGAGTGGATGTCAACAATAACACTGCAACTTGCAACGCGCTAAGGGCTTGCTGTGCAGTGATTATTGACTATCTCCGTACAAAAATACTATGGGCGCAATCAATGTTTCGATGGCAACAGCGACTGATGCATGGCATGCGGTGCCTGACTTATACTGTTTTATCCTCCCGTCTTCAACCCTTCGCCCAGAGTATAACGCAGCAAGTAAGGTGACCTGTTTTAAAACCACTACTCCTATCTGAATCTTGGATCAGTGAGCAGGCTCGGCTCCCTTCATTCCTATGTGACTATGAGACTGACCCGGGACAGCAAACTTCTGTTTCTCCTCAGAACCATTGTGCTGTAATATTATGTCAGTGGCTGAGGGTCGCATAGTTAGTTTCACTGCAAGTCCAACTGGTGCAACATTCCGTTCCCACAGTAACTCACTTTTCACAAGCAGACCGACTCGTACCTCACCACCCACGGTGGGCACAACGGCTTGACACACAAAATAATGGATCACCACGTCTACCAGGATTTAGGAAAAAACACTGTCAACTATGACTGCGATCTGCTCCTCTTCTTTCCCTACGTTTCCTTACCTTCGGAGCTTTGCCTGCAAGGTCAGACTCCTATTGAAGCTATCAACGAAATATTTGAGAAAGTCAAGAATACCAGGCTGTACGATGAAGGGTTAGGGAAATGGGCAATCACTATAGACGGCGCCCCTGAGAAAGTGATTCCAGAATTCTTCAATAAAGTAAGTTTAATAACTATCAGAGCGCAACTAACTAACCACCAAAAAATTAGATTCTTACAACCGCTTATTCTGTGGCCAAGGCATATCCCACAAGTACCGAATGGCGCTAGCACTCTACAACCCTCATTGAAGGCATCTGCAAACCTGATGTCATCCTGGTTCTGTCACGTGCTGCAGAACCAATCACCTTCCAAGACGTTTATAGCTATTGCGAGCTCAAATACGCCTTCTCAAAGGAGCTCACTGGGCAGGCGTTATTTCAGCTTATGGAAATAGCTGGCTATGCAGTTGCAGCTCAGCTCAACTGACGTTTCTTCGTCGCTTCGTCCCTCTGTGGGCCAATGCTCACTCTAGGTTTCTTTGCCTGCGGCTCTGTTGTCTTTTCTGAAGCGTTCGACATCCACAAGTGCCCAGTCCTGTTCCTTACCATTCTCATCAGTCTCTCGTCTGCGGACCATACTTGGAATGGCTTTGACCCTGATATGCATCCCTGCGGTCCGCTGAACACATTCACCATCTTTTGAATCGGTGAGCTCTATGGGCTGAGACTGCAAGACCTTTTGCTCTATGCGTCCAGTATGATGCAATCAAGAGGTACTAAAGTATCTCTTTGCAAAGCGACATTGAAGGGTATGACGGGGCAGGAGCTCAGCTGTGTCCTGAAACTATCTTGGCTACCTATGGACCACAGCACTGACATCAAAATCCACAAATTGATGGCCAGCTGTATGGCGAGGCAGCTTACAAAGGAGGAATACAAAGTATTTGGGCCCCAAGACGAGTTTTGTGTCTTCCACGGCTGTATGAACCCCTCTGCCACTGCTGAGCATGCACAATGGGATGATGCACAGCATTTGCCAGGCATTCTGATAGTCATGGATTGGTACAAAAGGAGGCAGATAACCCTGAAGCAGACAATGACCTTCGAGAAGTAGGGTACTATCCTGCGAATTGCCAGGAAAGATTGTGTTCCAACACCATCACAAATATCCTAGCAAGGTTGGATGTCCCACAATGGGACTCCAAGGGAAATCCAATTCAGATGCCCGTCGGCAAGGACGACCAGGGGAAACCAGTGATGGGGCCCGTGCCGTTGTATCAGGAACCTCGTCAATATATCGCCGTCATCTCGCGCACCTGTGGGACACCGCTAGTATGGTTTTCGTGTTGGTGCAAGTTGCTGAATGGTCTCATGGGTGCACTGATAGATCAGATGGACTACATTTTTGATATCTTGAGCTCACAATCTCCATCTGATAGCTCACTTTAACGGACTTAGGAAGGATGTACTGCACAGCGATGTCAGTGACTCGAACCCGTGGTACAGAGTCGAAAGCCCAGATGCCATACACGTCATTCCCGAGTGGCCTAAGGAGGAGGGGGCATATCCCAAGCGTGCGGGCATGCTGGGAGACTGGGGGTACGCCGAAGACCTTCACATACCAGCCGAGGAGAGAAAGGGGCACATAATAGTGAGTATGTTGCAATCAAGACTGAGGGTTTGCATGACGTCTTTCCAGAGTACTTTTTCATTCATGGCCAGCGAGATCTTGTCCAAAGCTGGTAGGAATGGCAAGGTTATTCAGGAGGTCCACCATGACCTTGAATCGTTCTTCTGGGTTTTGTGGATCATCTGCGTTAATATGGATGGCCCCTACTACTCATGTCGAACTTGGCAAGATGAGATGGAGGATCTCACAAAGGAAGCACTTCCTAACCATCATAAATCTGGCACTGCTGCCCATCATTCTGCTTCACAATCAGCAACCAGACGTAATGCCACCCCCACCACCCCTACCAACTCTATCACCCTTGCCCCTGTACAACAACTCCCAACAACCCCCGCTTTTCCATCCTCCACTAGCTCTGCGTCCAAACATCAGACCACCATAGTCAATGTATATCAACAGGATACCTGTTGGATTCCTGACATGGCCACCCGCCTCCCGAGCGACAGTGAAACCCAGACTCCCATTTGGGCCACCCCTGGAGTGCACAAGTGCGGGGCTGGTGACGTCTCAGAGTGAAAGTGCAACATTCCGACACCTTGGTTTTACAACTGTCTTTCTCCATACTTACGTAGTTCTGGTCCAGGGTTCCAGGATGGATTTATGAAGCTCTGCAATCACTTCGTGCAGGATACAAAGAAGGAATCGATCACACACGTGGCGTTTCTTAGAATCTTGAGAGACATGTGCAAAAGCATCCCAGCAGGGATGGACCGTCCTTCTGATAAGGAGATCAAAGAAGCACGATTGTGTTACCAGACTTTGCTGTGGGTTGGTGGAGTTTAGGGAATTGCAATTTCAGCTTTGGATGGATTGCAACCCAAGAATTCAGCTAGTAGCAGTACTTCTGCCAAATGCCAGGCAAAGAGCTGTGCCTCCAGATCAAACAACAAGAAATCATGCAATTCGGGCCACTAATGGCGCCATGTGGTGCACCACTTATCCTTGCGTGTCCTCCATGCCATACCGCCACCATCCTCATCTTACCTTCTCTGCTCTTACGTTATTGGCATTGACCTGTCTTCATTTTCTACCTATCCTTATGCTGAACATCCTCTCTATCCTCACTGATATTGGTATACCCCTAGACTATCACTTTACTCATAGTACGACCACATGGTATCCAGATGACTTTCAGTGTACTGTGTATTCTAAGTTTGATGAGACAATTGGAGGGTAGTATGACAGATAGTAATGAGCCTCAAATCCTACATCTATGTTACTTCGTTAACACATGACGTTAATTACAGATGGATGGGAAAGGGAATGCATGGAACTTACTTGCAGTTATGATTCCCCGGAATAATGCCCATATTGACCGTCTGCAAGAGACCTGCCATTTGCCATGTCCCTGACCCACCCTTCGAATGACCAAGTAAACTCTCTTGAGCCATGATGGGTACAGCATTTCCATGGGTATGAGACATCGAGGCAAGAATGTTATGCTACATCTCGGTCTCATTCTTTTCATTGGCTCTGGTACTTGTGCCATGGATCGAGAGAACACTGATGTCGTCAGCAGTCAAACCCCAGACAGCAAGCATGCGACGCAAGGGTCTGACTCGAGCATCAGTTCCTTCAAGCATGCCATATGTAGCCAACACTTCTTTTTCCTGGCGGTGAGCTTCCGCTTCAACATCAGCGATGTGAGATGCAAAGTAGTTGTCAAAAGTGCGATTTTGGGATTTCTGCTGCTCAAGCTCATGTCAGAGCTGGGCATGTTCATGGCCGAGCCAGTCAAAGATCTGCTTGCGCTGGAACACAATCCAGTGAGATCGATATTTGGGATCCAGAGATGGGAGAGGATATTTGGATGGCAGCTCTCGTGCAACCGAAAGAGCACCACGGCTGGGAGCGGGAATGAATAGTGTAGATATATGCTCTCAAGCAGAAATCAGTCCTCGGAGGGAAAACTTATGTTGACGTGGAGGTGAACGCTAGGATACTGCAGATGGAAACGCTGAGTTTGATGGCGGTCTTCACGTTCATGATGATACGAATGCCTGTTCCTTGAGATTCCATGAACTAATCGAATAAATGAATGAAAGCGCATATAAGAATAAATTAATCCCCACCCCTGAACAAGTTGCAGTGGTGGGCTGAGACATTTCCCTGGGCTCATGTCCCATGGCAAATTCGGTCTCAGCGTTACTTGTAGCCTTCGTGTTGGCAAATTCGAAGGAACCTTTTTCACTAATGTCATCAAAACTGCCGGTGATCATGACCTTCGCCTTTCTGGAAAGTATGGTGTCACATGCAATCTCAAGAGACTGAAGAGCAGTTGCACTACAAAGGTTAAGTGAAACGGGAGAAAGACGAATAATGTTGCTCACCAGACCCCAACTGGGATCTTCATAGGACCACTTGAAGACATTAGAAGTAGGTTGACTCAACCGGTGACAGTGTTGATAAATCTAGACCTTAGCATCAGTGCCAGAAAACGATTTAAATCAAATATACTAATATTCCCCAAAGGATGTCATTCTGCACTTCCTTTTCCTCCCCCCGGTCCTTAAACATCTTGGCGAGTGACTCAATACCTCCCACACCGCTTGCTACACAGGACCTAGAGGATTCTTTGTATTCGACTTCATTGGGAATATCCATATCTCCTACCTCGGGAGCAAGGTAGTCGACTGTTGGAATCTGGGAAACATCTCCATATGAGTGCCCTAGGAGCTTTTCCACAAGCTTCACAGTGATGTTACCCAAAAGTTCCCCGATAGACTCGTCTTTCGCCTTCGAGTGTTTGATGGCAATGGGACCCTGCAAGATACACATGTGCTAAGAATCTTGATCAAATACAGCTTCAATGTCCTCCACAGCCCACAGGGGACCCTATATTAGTTAGGATCAGATATGGTGAATCACTTGTGCTCCACAACACCAACCTTTTTGAACCAAACTTCAAAATTAGCATCAAGAATATGGATGAAGGGGACTGGTTTTTGTCTGGGACGCTGAGAAATAGTGAGGAAATAGGCACGATCCTCTGCAGCAATAAGTTGTTGGGTGGCATCAATGTACTTGGAGAAGAATGCGTTGACGAAAGTAGAGGGATGGTTGAATTCTTCAAAGCTTTGCAAGATGCTGAGTTTAGGTCCGCCTTCTATGCCTGCGAAACATTCTATCAATGTGCTGCACGGCAATTGTGTAATCCGCCGCGTTTCCCACACTGCAACTCATTGTCCACTTGTGCTCCCCTTCCTCCTCTTGTAATTTTTGACAACAACCCCGCCCTTCAAACACCCCCCAAGACTGCCTAGGGATTGTTTCACGATCCCTATGCATTCCATGGAACTCAAATAAGTCAACTTGGCCCACAGAATAGGGTGCTACAGGTCAAACATTTGACCTACTGTATATGCCCCCCATTGGTTGCATCCCAAACTTTGATAGTCTTATCACGAGAACCAGAGACTATGATCCTGCCATCAGGTGAATATGCAACAGAGTGGGCTGTATTTGTATGGCCCTGGAATGGCCCTGCCATAGGCTGCTCAGTAGTTGCATCCCAAATTCTGATAGTTTTGTCCTGAGAACTGGAGACTATGTTCCTACCATCAGGTGAGTAGGTAACAGACCAGACTACATCTGTGTGCCCCTGGAATGGCCCTGCCACAGGCTGTCCAGTGATTGCATCCCAAACTCTAATGGTTCTATCCTCAGAACCAGAAACAATGCTTCTACCATCAGGTGAATAGGCAACAGACCGAACTAGATCTGTATGTCCCTGGAATGGCCCTGCCACAGACTGCCCAGTGGTTGCATCCCAAACTCTGATAGTTTCATCCTTAGAACCAGAGACTATGTTTTCACCATTAGGTGAATAGGCAACAGAGCAGATTATATCTATATGCCCCTGGAATGGCTCTGCCACAAGCTGCCCAGTGGTTGCATCCCAAACTCTGATAGTTTCATCTCGAGAACCAGAGACTATGTTCCTACCATCAGGTGAATAGGCAATAGAGTGGACTGAACTTTCATACCCCTGAAGTGGCCCTATCATAGGCTGCCCAGTGGATGCATTCCAAACTCTGATAGTTTCATCCTGAGAACCAGAGACTATGGTCCTACCATCAGGTGAATAGGCAATACAAATAACACAATGTGTGTGTCCTATAAGTGGCTCTGCCATTTGCTGACCAGTGGCTACATCCCAAACTCTGATAGTTCTGTCCCAAGAGCTAGAGGCAACGTGCCTGCCATTAGGTGAATATGCAATGGAGATTATAGCATCTGTATGTCCATGCAAGGTATGGACTTCTGCTGGCCAAATATCTGGATATGCTGATGTGATGGAGATATGCTTTTGCAGATGGTCAACCCAGAGTTTCCAAAGGGATGAGCTAGATGGAATTTGGGGCATGGCTGACAGATATACATGTGGAGTGGATTCTTGGATGACAGGTGCAAACACTTGGATGAATTGGAATGCTTCTGAGGCCAGTGAGGCAAGCTCTTCTTGATCCTAGTAACACTTCAATACTTTCCACATGCCACCAAATTGGTATTACCTCAGTCCATTGTACTAGCTTGGTGCAGGCCTCAAGGGCAGACAGGATAGTTGACAGGGGAGAGGAGAGGGAAAGAAGACTGATGGCTTCAACCCAGTAGAGGAACTTGCTTCTGAAGAATAGGGACACCTCATCCATCAGCTCAGGAGTACATCCAGTATCTTGCAAGTGATCCATCCAGTACAGGCAGGAGTAGGCCAGATGGGAGGGTATAGCTTGGATGACACGAGTTGGGAGATCAGGGATGGCAGTATTAAGAATCCGAGAGTCCTTGAGGTTACACGTGTTGAACTTGAGTGCCTTTTGCATGCAAGAGAGCAGGGCTCGCCCTAGAGAAAGAGAATGGTGTGATTGAATAGGAACGTGGAAAGTGAAACTGCGGGCTTTGTTGAGCAGGAAATCGCGGAATGAGCTATGTAGTGGACGGATAGGCCGGTCTTCATTTATTACCCCATCCAACACCGATCCAAGGAGTTTGATGATACTACGAACATCCAGGTGTCCGTCAAAGAGAGTGGAAAGTGATGTGAGAGAGAGGGGTTCACGAAGGGTGAGTACAACTCCCATCACTTCTCAGAAGCAGTCCTGAGCATCCTCGTCGATAAACTGATGCTCAAGAATAGTTCGGTAAAGCTTGTGAACCCCTTCCCTGTGATCACCCCGCACTATAATCTCGAACCGTTCTTGCACCTCAACCTCCCCCACACTCTCTCCCAGCCCATTTATGAAGTTGCATGCGATGGAAGCATATTGAAACGATTGTCGGGAACGACCGACAAGTAGCCGACACCACTCTGCGTTCGGCCGGATAGATTCGAGGTCGGTAATATGCTCATCAAGGGAGTGGCGGATAAATCTCTGGATGTCATCATCGACGATGTCTGGCGAGACCTCGCCTATCTCCTTATGGATCACCTGAGACCCCAACGAAAGTGCGGTGAGGATGTCACTTTCAGGACGAGCGGTGATGAGGAATCAAATGTTGGTCGGAAGCGCATTTTCCTTGATTTTCTCGGCGAGCCCCCGCAGAATATACCGGCGACTGTCATCATCTCCGCTTTCGTCAAGAGCGTCGATGACAACTATCAACGGCCCGATCCGATCCACATTTCGGCTAGGCCTGATAATGAATTCCTCGAGTTGCGTAATGGTCGATTTTGACGTGCGAAGCCCTCGATCATCTTTCACGACTCACCACAGCGCGGACTCGTATTGCGCATCGCGGTCCGCTAGGTCACGTGCGATCGTGGCAAAAAGATTGTTCGGGTTGCGGTTTTTGACATCAGCACTGCAAAAATGATACGACGACCCTAGCCGTTCTTGTTCATGAAACCGTGCGGCGATAGTGTGAGCAACTGCCGACTTGCCCGACCCAGCGATGCCGGTCAGAAGGCAGACCTGTGGGGCGCCATCATAAGAATTGTTGAGCACGTCGTAAATTTCTCGAAGTAAACCCTCGCGCGTTCCGGGAAAACATCCCTCCTCCAGATGCGAACTAGCCCCGTGCGCATATTCCATGTCGCTTAGGTCAATCCTTTCCGCTGCATTCAAACCTTGTCAGCCCCCAACAACAGTAACGAGGCCTCGGACCCACCAGTGTGTTCTATGACGTTCATCATGCGGAAGACGATCAACCTCGTCTGCGTGTCAATTCCCTCCGTTAGTCCACTCTCGATTTCCCGCAGCTTATCTTCATAGGCGACAATCCTTGTTCTGACCTCAGATACCGAGTACTTTGCCATCCGTATCCCTGGGTGCCAAATCAGACATGGTTACTATCGGGTCATGTAGCGACCGACAAAAGTTATCCTTGACGTATTCGGCAATGAAGTATCCGCATTCCGTCACCTGTTGGATCAGAAGCTTGATCGGTCTGTGATGCTTTCCCATCTTCTTCAAGAACTCATCATCTTCAACGAACGATAAGGCGCCATTCACCGTCTCCGTCAAGCGCGTGATTTCAGCGCCCCTCTTATTGTGTGCTACCACCACCTGCACAATATGTTATCAGAAATCGTTGACCGTCGAGGTACCGAAGGAGGGAAAGACCTTGTTGGCAGCAGAGAAAACAGACCACGCCAGCGAAGTATACGGTTGTAGCTGTGTAACGTTCAGCCAGAGAGGCAACTGAGAGAATGAGTGTGATATACCTCTGTGATGGCGGAGACTGTCTTGTTAAATTGCTCTATCCTACTCAACAGAACAGGCCATGTTTTCTCGAGCGCCTGTACCACAACCATGACTTTTGAGCTATCAGCTGTATCTACCTGGTGACGACCTCTCTGACCTTTGTACCAGTCTCAACGATGCCGCAAGGGAAGGCGAGTTCGCTTTCTACTTCCTTCACTCTGGAAATTGCATTATTGGTTTGCTGTTGGTCGGCATTGACGCCCCCACATGGCTCCACAGCCAATGCGAACTGGATTGTAACACCATCTTGAAGGGTGTGTTCGAACACTTGGGTTATAGGTTTACATCGGCAGGGCACATCATATAGGATATAAACATACCGCCATCTCGTGATTTGCTCAATAACCCACTGATTGTGTCGGAGAAAGTTCCAACATGGGTGTCCCTTCCTATGAGGTGCTTCTGGTAAACATTGACGAGGAGAATGAATTGATCCTCCCCATCGCTGACGAGGTCAGCTTTCTGTCAGAAAAAGGGATGAAGTACTGACAAATAGAGAATATCATCCCAGCACGTTCGTCTATTTTCCTCTTCCACCCGACTAGTCGATCTTGAAATATCGTTGACGGAGAATTGGGCATAGTATAGCATTGAAACAGGCTGAAGCTCGTAGCGGGTGCTCCTATGGAGTTCTATGTCTGTAGCAATGTCAAACCATGTGCGGTTGCAGCTTGGGAATTTCAACCTCACCCTTGATAACGATTGATTTCGTCCTAGACAGTGTTCAGTATGTATCGTGGATGCGATGAGTACACGTACGTGTCCCTAGGAGCTGAGTTAGGTCTATTCATGATGGTATGTGTGAATCTCTGAGTAGAGTTGGTGCTGCTAGGGAAACCGAGTGCCACTTGAAGTTGCCGTGCTGGGTTACAACTTTGTGGTCCGCGTATGCCCTCGTGGTCGCTCTTTAACAAATCAATTGCACTCAAAACCCGTACGCGCGCTCCCGGGGAGACAGCTGCCCTCCTGCTTGGTGGACGTGTACTCTTACTTGGTCGCGACGACATTCAGCTCTGCGTGAACGTGTTATTGGAGGCATGTGCTAAGGCATCTTTCCCCGCGTCGGTGAGCACTATCATTATGGTAAGCCTTCCCAGTCTGTGTCCACAACGCTCGCACAACCCTTCTCGTAAGAACTTGCGAAATAATCGCCCGTACCCGTGCTCAACGCCCTTCCTTCCTTCTTGCATCCCACCCAAGTTCCTCGCACGAGCCCCATACTCACCTGTTCGATCTGACTCAGATCCCTGTTCCCGCCAGGAACAGGCCTATCCTTTATTTTGGCCCCCCACAGTAGCCTACGTTGGCGACTCGGCGAACATGCTTATCACATACCCACGTCTCGGGCACAAGCTCCGTGTCGCATCTCTCCTCAACCCACGTATCAATCCCCCAAGACGGTGTGAGAGCATGTCACAGAATTAGGGTACGACACCAAACTCACGAGGTGCTGGCGAGTCGCAGGTCGCTTCAAAGGACTCCGTCACGGTCACAGGTTCCAACAAGACGCGTAAGACCAAGCGATCTCGCAGTGTAAAGGACACGCCCAACCCTTTGGCCAAGACCAAGACAAGTGAAAGGCTCTGGTGCCAAGTACAATCCGCGATGCGCAGAGTCCAGACGTACGAGTATCCAATACGCCTACGCCGCAAGACGCAATGCCAGAGACGCTGCCGTCTAAACCAAATTTGGAAACAGGCTCGCGGACACAGGAAGCCAACTCGACGACGATGCCAGAATGCAGCGCGTCAATCGTGGACCCTCGCGCCTGCCGCCTTCATGTGGAGATTATGCGATTGGATGATGCACGCCGGATGCTGCTGACGTGGCGCCGAACATGCATAGCCGAGATGCGGTTGACCCCGCAGGGGAACAAGACTACATCCGAAGCCTCCCCAGTGAATCTCAGTTCTTTTCTGGGCAGACGTCGCCAACGACGGTCGCTTGGTCGAAACCCTCAGTACTGGCCAGGTTTGTTCTCCTCTCGCTTCCCCAGAGCCCCATCTGCCTAAGCCACCCCGGCTTCCCAGTTATATCGTACCCTCGCCAGGCTTTGTCGTTGTTCTTGAAACTGGACGTGTCACGTATATCGGCTTTCCAGAGACATCCCAGCGTCCAGGGGTAATCCAATCGGATGTCCACGCGACGACCAACAAGAACTGGTTGATAGCACGCCGGAGACGACGGAAAATCTAGACGAGACGTCAAGACGGACACAGACTCGGTTTTCAGTGGTTCATCAGACGATATCGAACTGCGCGGCGAAAGCGGTGGATTTCAAGCGGCATATATGCACACCATGTAGGAGCACGTCTTGAATATTGGACATATGATGATGAGGTGTTATGAATGAGAATAACAAGTTGCTCGGTTGAGTAGGAGATGGCGTCGGATAATGCACCCTCTAACCAGCTGATCATTTGGCGACCCCCTGTATCCTACTTCGAGGGCCACACTCATCCCTAAGGGGATAACACCACAGCGTCATAGCGGATTATTCCAGTTGCAGTCTAATTGATTCCGCCTTCAGTATAGGTGCCCAGAATTACCGCAGTCCACGGAAGGCAAGTCCAACGACCCGGCTTCTAGACACTAATACCGAGACATTGCGTGCCTGATACAGACCTCAAGCCAAGCATATGCATGGGATCTATTCAAGTTGAGTCCACGAGTCCGATAACGCAGTCTCCGGTTGCAAGATATTCAGACAACTAAGATGCTCTCACGCTGCTAGCTGGGTCATCCCCTGATCGGAGGTTTACTCTGGGACAGTACCGCATCTCACTGTTAGCAGCCGGCAGACTAGCTACGGAGACCCACCAATCTTCGACTTCGAAACGCGGTATTATAAAACCCTCTTGTATGCATAGAATTCGAATCCCCTTTCAACTTATCGCTCCCAATCTACCATGACATTAACCAACAGAGCTAAACTGCAAGCCCTCTTGAAATTGATCAACTCCGCTACTCACGAGGCTATCACGGAGTATGAGAAGGCTGGCAGTGATGTCCCCTCCATTGACTCTACCGAACCCCACCCCTTGGACGATGCTGTCAATGACCTCTCATTGAAGAGTGCCTTTCGTACGCTCGAGGGTGCCTGTGCTCAGCTCTGCACTACACTCGCACAGCCCTCGCGCGCTGTAATCAACGTCCGTCATGACTGTAGCTTCTAAGTACACCAGTACGACAACACTCATGACCTCTAGCTCGTCAACGTACATGACCATGCCTGTGTCCGGATTGCTCTGAATGAAAACATCACTGATATTCTCATGGATCATCCCAAGGGTATCCACATAGACGAGCTCTCGAAGCTTGTGAACATGGATGCAAAGAAACTTGTGCGGGTGATGCGTCTTTTGGCTACTCGGGGTTGTTACAACGAAGGTTAACTATGTCACTTGTTGAGAATTTTGCGCTCATTCTATATGTTAGTGGAGGTCGACACCTTTTCAAATAATCGCCTTTCTCTGATGCTCCACACCAACAACCCAGTCCGTTACTTCGTTGACCACGTTACAGAGGCTCACAAAGGTGGTTCTGTATTGTACGAAACCTTGAAGGACCCGAAGACCGCGTTCTCCGAGAGCGCCGAAGATATTATGCTAATAGGAATAATGGGATCACCGGAGCATTACCAATGTTCGATCTGATGAAACAGGAGGTATGGAAATTCTGGATGTCAGAAGAGCTATTCATCTCATACCATCTTCCAGGACACTCGAAGAGAAGTACGTTGTGGGCTGCGATGACCATGAATCTAATCGTGTATATAGCACTTCCATCATTCCATGAGAGCTCTTAATAGCCTCACAGGCTCTCTCGCATTTCTAACTCGTACGCACAGTCTGGTGTGTACTGTAGGGAACTTACGTGGTTTCTCCTACAGAGTTCCCCTTCGAGAAATATTCTACTGTTGCGGACGTTGGTGGAAGCGTTGGTGGCTTTTCCCTCTCCCTCGCGAAGGCACACAGACACATCAAGATCACCCTCCAGGATCTGCCAGAAGTGCTCGTTCAAGCTAGAGGCGTGAGGGCCCTTTTCCTGGGATGTGAGAAAACAAGCTAATCTCTCGCTAGGTCTGGGCAAGAGAATGTGCAGAGGCAGTGCAGGAGAATCGGATCGAGTTCACCGACCTCGACTTCTTTGCTCAAATTCCTGCTGAAGGAAGAGACATCTATTACGTGGGAATACCAATTTTCTGTGTAGCGTGAGTGCTGATGGGAATGACAGCTCCGTGGCATCCTTCATGACTGGCCTGATGACAAGGCTGAGTTCATCCTTCGGAATGTACGTAAGGCGATGGGCCCCAACAGCCGGGTCCTTATCCGTGAGTTCAGATCGTTCGGCACGCCAGGATCTGGCTTATGCTCCAACGCAGACGGTTACATCATTTCTGGACTGAATCGCAAACAAGCCGAGTCGGAGGCTGCGTTCGCCGGCACCACCGTGGTTGGTACCCCCTCGTTAGGCCCGCTCACTATGAAAACGTATTTTATTTTCCTTGCCCCAGGCACCCGAACCCCTGCTTCCCAACTTTGGGGTTGGCAACATGGACATGTATCAATGGGATCTTGTGATGTGGATCGTGCACAATGCGAAAGAGCGTACGCTGCAGGATACGTTGAAACTCGCGTAAGCTTGGAGCCTTGGTCTGGAATGGGTGCCTAGTCTGACTCGATCTGGGTTATCCACAGAACCGCGACGGGGCTGAAGCTCGAGAAGGTGTGGGACCTGGTGGAAACGTGCGTGCTCGAATTCTCGGCAGCATGAACGAGACTGGAATATATTGCTATTGTCGGGGTGGTGCGCAATGCACTGATTCCCGCATGGTCAGGGGCAAGGCCCAAATTGTTGTGGTAGTTATTCGATCGGTCCGTGTGGTATTGCTACAAAACGTTATATTGATTCAAAATTGTGTGTCTGGTTACATATCTAAAGACCTCACAATCCCCGAGCGAGAATAGAATGGGTGTAACTTATCGTAGGCACAGACAAAACTTTC